>OMLM01008820.1:37550-70877 GCA_900302695.1 Helostoma temminkii
TATATAATAATATAAATCTAACATCTACCATGATGATAATGGTATTTAATCATGAACTAATCTGTCTATAGTCTATAGTAATCATTTCATTTCATTCTCTAAAACCCATGATGCCAATTTTTTAACAGCAAATTTTAATAAATTGCATACAATATCACTCACTGTTAAGGTTACAAGGCCAGAGAAACACTGTCATTATGGCAAATAAACTATGGTATGCCTAAGGTTAGGCAACTAAACTTCACTCAAGGCTCAGTAAATATGACTATGATTAAAAAATAACAATACATTCATTGACAGATGCAATTTTTTTAAGCAAAGTAAGTTTGCTACATAAAGGTCACATCCACCTACTTCCTGTATTGACACTGAATGTAACATACACTGCAGCATTGTCTAATAAGAACATATTGTATTTATTCATATTGTACTTAATAGCATACTAGGCTGTGAATCTAACCTATTTACAACTATTAACAGTCATAGAGATCATCATTAGTCTCCTCTTGTATGCTGTTTTGTTTTCATTTTGCCCAACGGTGTTCATAAATGCTCTACATATACAGCATGACAGTCTGGTGCTGGTACACGTGTAGTGGTGCATGGAACTTTGCTCATAAATGCAGTGTGACATTTACAATGGCGTTTACAAATGCTGTCTGGAGAAATAAAACTTCATTAAAACAAGTATAAAATACCGAACAGTAGGGAAGAGAAGCCAAGTTATGACCTCCGCTGGATGTGTAGCCAAATGATTACTAACACGTCAGCAATAGTAAACCAGTAATGCAACAAGATTATTTGGAATTAATTCAACCCATCTTTGGTCAACCTTGCTTTAGTGCATCTGTTGTATTGCAAGACAAACTGGGAATACTCATATTTAGCATTCCAGCACAGGGATCAATGCTTTTAAATGTATGATCTAATGGCCACCTGACTAATTTGTTTTTACCACTTAACTACTTCCCTGACAACCCATTTATCTATAATTAACTTTCCCCTTTTTTATTTTCATCCAAATGCCTTTGGCCTTCATCTTTCATGTTTGATATCTAAGTGTTCTTGGACAATTTGACTCTGATTGACTGATTATCGTCCCACTGCAGTGAAATCTGTGCTACAGCTGGATCTTAGTGCCACTTTTACCAGCAAGTGAAACCAGTGAGTGCCTACAGTCTGCCTGGTAATGTGCTCATTAGCATGCTTTTCAGCTAGACCCACACTAACACCAGGTTAATCTTCTCTCTGTTAAAAGCAACAATAGCAACCTTGGGTTCTGACCCTTTTTATTACACTTCACAATCTATTATTCACTGCTCAGTTTTTTTCTCCAACTCATTAGTGTCAGACAACCCTCATGATTCAGAAACAGATCCTGTTATATTGGTTGACAAATTAGTTTTTATACTTTGTGTCCCAGTTGTTTGCTGTTGCGTGTATGGTAAGGCTCTTGAGAGATATTAGAAGTTTACTCAGATAAATAACAATGACCCACAAAGTCCAAATGATGAAAAATGTAGAATGTATAGTAAAATGTACAGTTAGGTCCAAAACTGTTTGGGCAATGACAGTTGTTTTTATGGCTATACCTTTATACACTAGAAAATTGATTTTAAATAAAATAATCAAGATGTGATTGAAATGTAGACCTTTAATTTTAATTTAAGAGGTTTATGAATGTTATGTTTATATAAAATTTACTTTAAGGGAATTACAGTCCAGGGACATCACCAAATTCAGATGCTTTGCTTATAGCCTTTCACTGCAGCCACCTTCAGTTGCTGCTTGCTTGAGCGTCTTTCTGCCTTCAGTTTTGTCTTCAGTAACTGAAAAGCTGCTCTCCTGGTTTAAGATCAGATGACTGACTTGACTATTGAAGAATATTCAATTTCTTTACCTTCAAAAAGTCTTGAGTTGCTTATGCAGTTACCCTTCTGCACTGTGAACCACTGTCCTATTAGTTTTGTGTATTTGGCTAAATGTTAGCAGAGAGTATTGCTCCTCAGAATTCATCTTGCTACTTCTGTCAGCAGCCACATCATCAGTGAACACCAGTGAACCCATTCTACTGGCAACCATACAAGACCATGCCATAACACTGCCTCCACCATTTTTGCCACATGATGTGGTATGCTTTGAATCTTGAGGTGTTCATTTGCTTCACCATACTTTTCTCTTCCGATCATTCGGGTACAAGTTAATCTTGATTTCATATGTCCAAGGAATCTGATCCCAGAAGACGGGGGCTGGATTTTTTTTAGATGTTTGCTGTTTGTAAACCTTCTGTTTTTACATTTGTGAAAGTGTCTCTTGATTGACGACTTCTGATGATATTATAAAGGAGTTTTTTTTATCACCATGGTCTTCCAGGCCTTTCATTGAATGTGTAATGAATGTAAGGTTTTTGCTATCCCCCTTATAGATTTGTTGTTCTTTTGACCTAGTGATGGCCTCCTTTACTTGCATTGAGATTTCCTTGGATTTCATATTTGTAGCTCAAGTCAACCAGCTGCTGAATCAATACCTGATATCAGATCTAAGTAATGGGTGAATAGACTGCACATGGTCAATTAACTTCTTGTCAGTCAACTGCCCAAACTCTTTTGAGCCTCTTAAAATACAGTACTATGCATAAAATGTCTCTAAGTCCTAAACAGTAAATGCCATATTTTTGAGAGCTCTTAAAATACAGAAGAAAGTCTACACTTTGATCACAACTTGAGAGTTTTATTTCAAATCTATTGTGGTGGTGAATAAAGGTAAAATCATACAACCCTGCCCTATTACTTCTGGCCCTAACATCCACATAGGATATTACAATTCTTTATTATGTTACCTTAAATGTTACTGAACACACGTTATCAGACACATAATTATGCATTAACATTTTCTCATCTTACAGTATATCAAGTCAAGGATTGCAGTTCACAGATCAAATATACAAAGAACACCCATAACATAAGGTAAGTTTCCAGACTAATGGCTTTTAACTTAACCTTTGTAATGCTTTAATAGTTAATTAAAGGTATGGTTCAGCATTATGAGATGTGAAGATTCATTATATTTGAATGTTGTTCAGGAGATATGGAGCTGGAGCAAGGAAGTGACTCTTTTAATAAATACACCTATCAACACCTGTAAGACTCACTAAATCAACACACTCTTGTTTATTTAATCCATATTCAAACAGTAATATGAAAATGACGCAGTGGTTTCACCAGGTGGCCTCACCTGTGTCATGTTCTTCACGAACAATTGTTTAGCAGCTCAAGTAATATTTCAGAGCAGTATCTTTGCTTTGTGCCTGGCAACCTCAGTGTGACTCACCGTTGTAGAACAAATGACATACGGTACCTCGTGTTAAACTGAGCTTGTAATAAATAGCAGCTAGATGTTGTCCCTGTGTTATGCAAAACTTTATAAGACCCCGATGAAGTTGTTTCAGCTTGTGGCCTTCACCTCACCTGTGTCTGAAGCTCATCTGAGTCTGTTGATCAGAATGATAGTGGGATAATCATGCTGTCTGGTTAGGAACCCATCTTCTATCTTTTTTTCTGAAAACTGGTCAGGTTGAGCTCACATGCCTGATGGGCTCATCTTCCTGGAATCATTGATTTGGCCCTCTTGAAATACAATTGTTAACACATGTTCTCAGTATGGAAAAGGTCACATTAGGGATAACACACTGTAAATTATTTGGTAAAGATGATTAAACCTGATTTTTCAGAAGATTATTGAATGACTCATAAGCTTTTCAGATTATTGGATGGGTTTAATGGATTTCAACTGCTTTACACATTTATCTTAAATGTTATTAAATGTAAATAATATACTTGATTAGGTTAGTTGTTAATTATCAATTAAACAAGTTTTGTCGCTACTTGCACTGAAACAAATGTTTTGTTGAATTTACCTATTTTTTTATCGTAGGTGGTTGCAAGCAACATATTTATCTAAATCCAAATATATTTTTTATGTTGACTCTATATTTTTGAGTATGTTCAAGTGAATTACAATATTTTTGCAATATATATATATATATATCTCTTTAGCAATTCCAACTGAGCCCACATTAATATATTTATTTTGCAATGTATTGTTACATTAACATCGCCTTCAACCAATGCACTTATTGGACAAGGATCAACTATAAACCATTAGAGCTTCTATACAAAACAAACAAACAGAAAAAGGTAAATAGAATGCATATGAAGTGGGTGGCAGGCATGGCGTAGCAGAAAATCTCACAGTATTATTTTATTGCATACTTGTACCAGGGGTGGCTAACCCTGGTCCTCTAGAAACCACAGTCCTGCTTGTTTCCCAACCATCCCTGCAGTTACAGATCTGATTAGCTGTATGCACTTGATGAAGGCAATCAGCAGAGGGTAGGAGATATAAACAAGCAGGACTGTGGTTCTCGAGCACCAGGGTTAGCCACCTGAGTACAACAATTATAAAATAAAAACAGGCATTTGTTTTGGAGTTGCATCTTGACGTCACATAAAATTTTCTTTTTGCCCAGTCAAGAATTAATTTGATTAAACACACCAGGGTGATACAGGTAGTACTACATAAGCAATGACAGACAAATCTGCTATTAATGTACAGACAACACAGAACATCATTAAACATGTTAATTATGCTGTTAACTGCACGATTATAGGGAGGAGCGTCCCTGTATTATAACTCTTCTCTATAACGCTGCTACTTTTGCAAGGTTATAATTTCTTGTTTCTCGGGGAAATTGTCATAAAGGTGATCATTTTACTATATATTTATTACTGGGGTCACAGTGAATGGTGGTGGGTAAAAAGAGTTTCTAAAGTTTTGGACATTCATTCAAAATGAATAACTACAAAACCAACCAACTCCAACTTATAAAGAATCCATGGCAGAGCTGCTGTATTGTGTTAAACTGTACTGGTGTGAATGTGGCCACTCAGTGTATCTTGACATGTACAGACATGTCACCCAAAAAGTATCAGTATCAAAAGAAAAAACTAAATACATCACCCAATCCCTCCAGCTTATTAGACACATCATACATTATACATAGACCAACCATAAACTTTAACTAGTTAACACAAGAATCATAAAGTGAAAATGCAGACAAATCTGTTGACTGTGTTCAGATACAACACCCAAACAAGAATACTTGTTATCATTGCGATCACTGCAGATCCAGCAAGAACAGGAAAATCTTAAACATTCTTGTGTCCAAGCAAACACCAAGCAGCAGTTTGTACTTTTCATAGATTTGCACTGAAAAAATCATTGCACAAGCTTCGGCTGCATATCCAGTGTTTCCAGTGTTTAATTAACATTTCAAAGCCAGTAAAATAAACTGAAGACGTCTCGATCTCGCCAGGGACTGCCTTGCCCCGACCCAAGGCAGAGCCAGCACCAGGAAATAGCCACAGAGTGAGGCAGTGAGGGGACAGACAGCAGCGAGCTGTGTCTTACTATCTCTGCTTCTCTCCGCTGCCTCATCCCTCACTAAACTGCTCACAGACACGGGAAGGAAGTCATGTCCTTTGCTGCCTGTGGTGTTGGGGGCAGCAGCTGACCCAGGAGTTTTGGCTTGGAGACATCCTGGATGATTGAATAGTCGGACTGGACTTGCTGGCCTGCTGGAGGGCACGTGTCGACCAGAGTACCAATGGGGAGCCCTAAAGTCATCGGCACAGCAACGAGCCCCAGAAACCCTGAGGGATGCTGCAGCCGACGCCGAGAGAGCCACGCTGCCTGCGCTGCAGTGGAAGAGCTGGACATGGACACCGGATCAGTGGTCTCCATTCATCTGCGGCCCCACTGGTTGCCTGTTGATGTTCTTGTCTGTTACCGGTTTATTGTTATGCAAATCTGTTGTGTGTTCCTTGTTCTGCCTGTTTGTTCTGATTGATTGTTTAGTCGTGATGCTTTGTGAGTAATGGCAATTGTGGGAATTGTGGGTGTTAGAGCTGAGTTTGGGAGAGACCCCCCGTGGTGTCTGACCTTGTTGTTGTTAGTGTTGTTCAATAAATGGTGGCAGCTGTCATTGCTGGGAGCCTCTGCCATAGAAAGGACAAAATCGTGTGGTGTTTTTATTGCCAGTCAGCCTTAGCCACTTGGGGTCATGCAATGTATGGGACATGAGTGTGCTACTACCAGCCTGCCAAGACAGTCTCATGTCGCCGCAGCCAGCTAGCCACCGTGCTAGCCATTAGCTGCACCAGTCTAGGTAGCTCCGCTCGGCTCCTACCCCTCATTAAGGGCTTGACTGTAGCCACTAGTTAGCTGCACAAGTTTAGCTAGTCCTGCTCCAGGTCAGGTCTTTTTTTGACGTAATTCAGGTTGTCCCACCAAAGAAAGACACTGTCAGTTTAGCTTGTGTTGTGAAAGAGATTTAGCTAATGCTAAATTACTGTTTAATGGGACAGTATCTGGCAGTATCTTTTCATGTAATTATGTAGTTCATTTAATTTAATTTACTTTTAATTGAAATTGAAATTAATTAGTTTTAAACAGACAACATATGATGAAATTACTTAAACCTTATATGTAGCATTAAACAACAAAGATTCTAAGAAAAAATTCTGATTAAAATTAATACTGTCCTGAATCGCTTTTGATTCAGACATGTAGATTTTAAGTTTGTCTCTCACTTTTTTAGCTTAAGTTCTAATAGCAATTTTTATTAAATCAAATCCCCAAAATTCCCAAATTCTGTACAACTTTAAAAATAATATTTGAGAAAAAAGACATTAACCAGGTTACAATGACAAAATATCCCATTCCCAACTTATTACAAGCATAAATATTTTAATGATTACAGCATTAAAAAGTATATAAGAAATAAAGCCAACAATGATCAGGCTATTTAAGCCATTGCAACTTCGTCTTTTATCCAATATTAATTTCTCAGCTTTCAGCATGAAAATGGATCATGGTATCATTCCTGTTGTCTGTTTTGACCGCTACTTAATTTTCAATAAATACGAGTAAATCTAGACAACTAATAAAGTTGTATACTATAAGAGAGAGAGAAACAGAGAGAGAGAGAGAAATGGCTGCAGTAAAGTTATGTTTTGTGCAGTTATCAGTTTCAATGAAATGTAACTAAATTTGGAAGTACACATTCAGAATGCTTAATCTGTGCAGGTATCACCTTGGAATAAAAGTAACTACAATTTTTAGAATTGCATTCATTTGCTAAACTTTTGGGAACCAACTGCTTCATGCTTTAATAATCTCGTCAGTGATAATTAGAGTACCAATTTATATTTGATTTTATCTCTTATAATTAAGCTGATCGCCATCAATTTACCAGCTATCTGATTGTGGGATATGATTTATTACCAAGTGACAATAAAGACAGACATGGTGGTGCCCAAATTAATTAATTTGCTCTAACTGGGTACCTTTGAGTCATGAATAGACTAAGTCTATTAAGCATTAAGCAGCTTGCATAAATAACCCGATGTTGGACTGGGGATTTGTTGTCATCTTTTTTTTTTTTTTAACTAGACTAAATGCTACTATACTAGTACTCCTGGAAGTACAAAGTGCTCTTCACTCATTTACTACTCCTACATACAAAATAAATACAGTAAACATGATAAATGATTTATTCCAACCTTCCTACATATGAATACATTGATTCATTTATTAAGAACTGCTGTGCCCATAATACTCTAAGTTCCAGTGCATTTAGAGCCTAGAACTCAGTCAATGAGAGGATGAAGCCTTCAACAAAAGAAAAATTAAGTGCACTACTAGTCAAAATTTTGGACACAAATTAATACCATCCGCTTGGTAGAAAAACACATTGTATAATATCTAACTGATCAGAAATAAAGTGTATATTAATGTTTATATTGTTAATATTAACAAATGGTAAATGGCTATGGTAGCTGGAAAAATCTATTTTATAAAAAAATATTTACATTAACGTACAAAGCCTGCAATCAGCCCATAATCAGCAAACATAACTACTGTCTTTCAATAGCATGTTTTTGCAATGATACTAACACAGCTGAAGACATGTATCTCCTTATGTAAAACATGGTGATTTTTATGTGTTCTCAAACTTTTGACAAGTAGCGTGTTTTAATTAAAATCCTTTGAGGGACAGCATTTAGCAAATCAAGCAGCAATGGTAAATGGTAAATATTGGTGAACAGGGAAACTGGTGTGTGGTTGTAGCTTCTAATTCTAAACTGAAATCTCTAGAACTGCCTTCTTCCACCTGAGGAATATTGCTAAAATTAGAAGCGTCCTGCCTCAAAGTGATGCTAAAAAACTATTCCTTGCATTTGTTACTTCTACACTAAACTACTGTAATTACCTCCTAATAGGATGTTCCAGTAACTCCTTAAAAAGCCTCCAGCTGATCCAAAATGCTGCAGTTCTGACTGGAATTAGTTAAATTAGAGAGATCATATTTCCTGCACTAGCTTCCCTCCATTGGCTCCCTGTAAAATCTAGAACAGAATTTAAAATCCTTCTCCTCACATATAAAGCACTTAATGATCAAGCCCCTTCATATCTTAAAGCGCTCATAGTACCATATGATCCCAGCAGAACACTTTGCTCTCAGAGTGCAGGTCTACTTATGGTTCCCAGAGTTTACAAATGTAGAATGGTAGGCAGAGCCTTTAGCTATCAAGCTCCTCTCCTGTGGAACCAGCTCCCAGTTCATGTTTGGGAAGCAGACACTGTCTCTACTTTTAAGACTTAAACTTCCTGTGTGATAAAGCTTACAGTTAGAGCTGGTTCAGGTGACTCTGAACTCTCTTAGTTATGCTGCTATAGATTAAAATTGCTGGGGGACCTCCTTTGACACACTGCACTCCTCTTCTTTTCTCCATCTCATCATACTTATAACATTGCATGTTATGCATGTTATTATTAACTTTGTGTCTTCTCTCTACCGTAGTTGTGATTCTCTCTCTCTCTCTTTCTCTCTCTCTTTGTGCAGGTATCCTTGGCCTTGGAGCTGTGTGTTCCCGGTCTACAGTTGCTGGCCCATCCAACCTGCCAAGTGTTTTGTTGTTGCTATTATTTTGTGACCTGTTGTTCTTTTCTCTCTTTCTTTCCACTCACGCCAACCGGTCGAGGAAGATTGCCACACACCCTGAGCCTGGTTCTACTGGAGGTTTCTTCCTTTCTTAAAGAGGGAGTTTTTCCTTTACACTTTTGTCTAGTGCTTGGGGACTAAGCGGTTCAGAAAATTGATGGATGGATGGATGATTGGTAACCTCATTAAAAGGACTGTTACCATAACAATTAACTGTTAATGCATACTAAATTTGATGTGTATACTGAAGTGGCATATCTGTCACATCAGTATATTGGTGTACTATTTGAGTGCTAGAATTCGGGGGGGGTGTTGATAACTAGAGGCATTAAGAGCATCATTTGCTCCGAAAGATATGGTTTCAGGAATGCAAGCATGTACAGTATCTGCAGTGTATCTGTAATTATACCTGTCTACTCCCAGAAATGTGTGTTGGTATGTCTGGTAAGAATGGATTTTAAGTGTATGCACATTTTTAATCACAAGAACAAAAAGGGAAATCAGACACTCTATGAAAAAAGTATGCACATGGATAAAGCAGAAAAAATGGAACCTCAGAATCTGGTCATGTTGAACACATGTCATATCACTAGTAAAAAATTGTACTGTATTATGTGGTAGAGAATTGTAAGACAACAATGAATTGCAAACAAAGTAAACTGAAATCAACAGAGCAAATAGAAATCACAGTGATTAGGTTCACATTCAATTGTTCACAAGGGATTAAGGGGAATTCTGAGAGAGACTCATTTGTTGGGGTAATAACAATGGTTTCCTTGAATACCCCAGTCTTTTTTTTCCTCAAGAGTTGGCATTTGGTGTCATGTGGTTGTAATTAAATGCCTGACTGTTTTGTTATCAACAGTCTTGTTATCATCTGCAGCTGTTTTTTGGTATTACTGATCCATTACTGGGATTAGTGATGTAGATATGTTCCCTGATTAAGTTCCCTTAATCATAGACAATTAACATTGAAAGGCTAAGGAGTAAATAGTAATACCATAAATATTACAGGTCAATAAATGGTAGAATATCATTAATGTTTTGCTAAAGTAAGCAGCATCACTAAATGTGTGAGGTGCTTCAGAAACTGTAGGTGATGTCACATTAGCCAGACACACTATTCTGCCTGGTGACTGCTTTCTTCATTCCAAAACATTTGAATAAGATATTGTTTTTAAAGCTAAATGCTCCAAATCGTAATACTTCTTATAACTGTCTGAACTGTCTAGTTTCAATTAGCTATAGTCACAGAATCAATTTTTGGCACAACACATGAAAAACTGGAAATGGAATATGAGTGCTTGTTATCCATTTTTTACATTTTTGATTGTAGCTTAAGAGCGGCACGGTGGTGCAGTGGTTAGCACTGTTCCCTCACAGCAAGTAGGTCCTGGGTTCGATCCCGGGGTCATCCAGTTCTCTCCGGGCACTCCGGCTTCCTCTCACAGTCCAAAGACATGCAGTTAGGTTGACTGGGGACTCTAAAATTGCCTGTAAGTGTGTTTGAGAGTGTGAATGGTTGTTTGTCTATATGTGGCCCTGCGATAGACTGGCGACCTGTCCAGGGTGTGCCCCGCCTCTTGCCCCATGACAGCTGGGATAGGCTCCAGCACACCTAAGCGGTATAGAAAATGGATGGCTGGATGGATTTCAGCTCAAAATCAGAAAACGAACCGTTATCTATGATGTTGATGATATTGGGCAAGTGCGGTGTTTGTGGGCAATAGCTACACACAAAGGCACATGCTGACCAGCCAGAATGCCCGAAGTTAGATACAATTATCCCCATCTCCAAAAAGCCAGGTGAACAACTACAGACCTGTGGCCTTCACTCTGGTGGTGAAGTGTTTCAAACGGCTAGTGGTACAACACATCAAAGCCAGTCTATCTCCTACCTTCAATCCACATCTGGTCATAGTGGTGTTTGGTGAATAACCTTTCACTTAACATCCTTAACATCCTATCTACACAAGTGGGGAGTGTGCAGAGATGGTGCATACCTTTTAGGTTCTTGGGTACTTTAATCCCCTGGAACCACTCCTCTCCTGGAACCACCTTAATCAAAAACTGCTGCTAGCCTACTATCAAGCAGCCATTGAGAGCATCCTGACTTATGGCATCTCAGTTTAGCCATCAGGGTGCTCGGCTGCAGACAAGAAGGCCCTCCTGCAACATCATCATCACTGCACAAAAGGTCATTGGCTACCCCCTGCCCTCCTTGGATGACATAGCTAGCTCCCGCTACCTTCTCAGAGCAATAAACATTTTCATGGTCTTTATTCATCCTGCACACCATCTGTTTTCAGGGTATATAGGTCTACAAATGCAGGCGATATAGGTCTACAAAGACATGCACAACCAGACTCAAACAGCTTCTTGCCCACAGCCATATGCACTCCAAATTCTCATTTGAAATACCTACTGCTACTTAGCCTATGTTGCACATTGCTAAGATGTTTACAACTGCCAATGACTATGTCCATCCATTTATTTTTTTTTTTTTTGCAGCTTATAAAGTTGTATTTTATAGTAAAAGCTTGGACTGTTAATGGTGAGACTGATTCATACTAAATGGAGTAGTGCTCATTAATTTTGTTGTACGCCTTGCCTACAATGACAACAAACTACTCTGTTCTATTCCAAAAATGTCAAATTTATCACAGAATCATGCCTGTTTTTAATGCAGTGCTGCCTGAGGGAGCAAAGATCATTGGCAATATTGTGTTTCAGCCATGTTGTTTATCCAGATTCTCTAAATCTTTAAATGATAATATGTACTGTAGATTACTTGAAATCACTCACTGCTCACAGATAAGGTTAAACAGCCAGATAAGGCTGTTTGAAAATGAGTTTGATTTAACATAATGTCCCAACTTCTTGGGAACTGGAGGTTGTATGATGTCTTCAGATATGGTATTGTGCGAAAGGTTTTAGGCTTAATCTGTTGTCCAGTAACTGAATGTAAAGCTGTTACTACACTATATTAAGTGGTGGACTAGTTAGACGTACGGTACATGCAAACATTTGCAAATCTTATCAGAGCAGACAAACAGTATTTAATGTATTCTTTACCCTTTTGGACCTTCATTTTTGGTTTTGGGAAGGTTATAAAAAAAGGCAACATCCTGACTTTCTAGACATGATTTATACATGAGTTTTGCTCTTAGAAAGCCCCAAGCACATTCCTTCAACAAGTGGATAAAGCCTGTTGTGTCTAGTTTGAGCTCCTAAGCTGTCACTGAACAATCACTGTTTGGGTGAGGGGTTTAGCAAAAGGTCAGTCGGCCAAACATTTAGTTAAATAATCTAAAAGTATATTAAATAAATACATACACAAATACAATAAATAATAGCTTGTCATTCTAGCAAATGAGAGGGAAATTGAGAGCTGGATTTTGAATGTATTGCTTTCCGTGATTTGAAATTATATTAGATTATACCAGACCCAGTTGCATATAGTACCAAAGAAGAAGCAGTGGAGGTCATTTGTTGAGGTGAATACAGACACAAAAGGCTATAACACCAATTCCATCACTGTTGCACCCTTTGCCTGCCCTAAATATAAAAGAGTGGTTCCTATGAAGAATTCTGGAGGAGGTCAAGGATACCACTGCCTGTAATCTGGCAGGACAGATATGACACGATTCCAGTTAACTTTTCTGACCATTAATGGCATCGCAATGCACTTAAAAACATGAATCATGTGTGCAATACTGGTCTTCATCCTTTCAGTGGTGGTCACTGTGCCCTAACGCTGGGACTGTGAGGTGATATGATTTACTAATAGGGATATAATAATAGGATATTGATCACACAGTAAAGGTGACACGGTAAAGACAGTAAAGTGGTTTGGCATAGTCAGAACCCACAGGAAAGACACACTAATAGGAAGTAAGAGTATCTGTTCAGTCCTTTGTAGGCTCACTCTAAATCAAGTCTGCCAATAAAGGTTTATAATGGTTGTACTGTAAAGTATAGTTACTGTCATATGTCACTCATGTTATTGAAAACACAATGTCTTTCATGACCATTCATGTAATTTAACGGCATAATTCTTCGTATATATTTTCAGTGTTGGAAAAAAAGCCTGATTGAAGTGGGTTACAGGAAAAATGACACATTTGACACAACTTAATGTTCATTAATTGGATCCTTTGATTCTTGATCCACAAGACAGACTTTAAAACAAATTGTAATGTCAAGGATACGTCACTTGTCTCATCTAATGACCATCAAAAGAAGGCTGACATTTCTTAGACACTTGAGGGTCTGCATCAACATGCTCTGGTCTGAAAAATGACAAGTGCTCGATCAAACTAAGAGAAAAACAACAAATGGGTCAAAGCAACATGTCATTATTGATGATAGATTTGATTTAACTATCACATTTCAATTTAATCTAACACATTGCTGATACAGCATATGTAATGACATTATAGTCTTCTCCTGAATTAGTACTCAACTCATGATCACTCCCTTTGCTAGCCCTTGTGTTGTGTTGCTATGAAAATGCCCATAATCTTATTATGGTAGATGTAAAGCAGTGATGCATAGCAAGCATGCATACAGCAACCATGTAAGCATATACATAAATATATGCTCAAACATAAACAGATAATATAACATGAACTAGAAAGAACCCAGTCACTGTGACAATGTGGTCAGGTACCAATAATGGTATCTAACAATAACTTTCATCATTAACATCATTATAACAATGAGTGTTTAGTCATCAGCCTTTTGGACTAAGTGGTAAATTGCACATAATTGTGACAGCGAGATAATGAAACTAATAATAATACACAGGTAAACTGTACAGTAAGGAGCTCATCATAGGTCACACAGTAAGTGGCATTGTGCTATTGTAAATTCAACTCCTTCATATTATGTGTATACTCATAAATAGTTGTGAGGTTGTTCACTTTTAATAAGAGAATTGTCTTTATCATGCCAGTTTGAAAAGAAGAGGGTGTACTTATGAAGTTTGGGTAGTGGAACAGTCTCTCTTTCATCTGTCAGCAGCCATTAAGCACCACCAGAACACTGACTCACTAAACAAGGTTGGCTCTCAGTACACCCTTCTCACTCTATGCAAATTGGTCTCTTTGATGTTGAACCAACAGCACACGGAAGGACAGTGTGAGGAAAAGACGCGAATGGGAGTGGGAATAGGAAAATGACTAGATGGGCTTGTTTTTAATCAGCAACTGGTTCTAATGAGGACCTGTGTCAGCAGAACAACGCGGCTACACTGCTGACTGACCCAAGTATTTCAGATATTATTCACAACCCAGGAATGTTCTATAAACGGCTGCTAGACTTTGTTGTCGTTGTGGTTATCTTTCTTGTTTCTTGTTGTATTGGGTTTTAGCTAAAAATCATACAGTGACACAGTCTAGAGTCGCTTTAGGAAGAACGAGCAGCTTTTATTCTATAAACTGTGAATTATTTATACAAGTTCAAACCATGTAATGAGCTGACTTCAAACTTTTGTTGCTATTCTGAAAAAGAGATAAGAAATCTTATTACTGAACATCCTTACAATTACGGGCCTTGCTGTAAATTCAGTGTTCCAAATTAGTACATAATCACTTGGGTCCGTGCCTCATTGAGTTCAGTGCTATATAAGGCACTAAGCAGAATCTATGAGGTTACTTGTGTATATTATTAAATGGGGTTTTCATTAGGCAGCCATAATTGTGATGGCAAGGGGTCAAATACACACACACACACACACACACACTTGGGTGTAGTCTATATGCACTTGCACACACACTATCTATATGCACTTGCACACACACACACACACACACACACACACTATCATCTTACCCTATCAGGTAATAGCAGTTTTTTTAATTAAAAGTTGGAATGACTAGAGTGAGAGCTGCTACTGCGGAACTGATATACTGTAAGTTATTGCATTTTAATAGACGAATTAATGAAAGGAGAACTCGATTTTCTACTGCTAAGTATAACATTAAGTAGTGCACAGCAGCAGGAAAGTCATATATATGCCATCCATGTATATATCTTTAGAAAGACGTTGGGGCGGGTGACATGCCTAAAAATATTGTGTGCAGCAGGAGAAAACATCTGGAGAATATTCATGAGATGTTCCATGCATCACATGTAATTTTCACCTTCTGAAATAAACAGTATTACAGTAGGCATGATGAATTGTGCAACAATCAGGTGCTGTTGATGCCTATCAAACATGTCACATTGCATTACATAGATAAAACCTGTTATTACAACAAAATGACATGGTGATATCAACATCACTTTTGTTTCATTTTGATCTGAGCATAATTCATATCAAGTTAATCTGTTCTGATGAACAGTATAAGGAGAGTTACATTCCTCCATCGTTTCTCCTTAACAGCTTTTATGGAGATAGATGATTAGATAAATAGATTAAGTGAATGAAAAAACAAATGAGAAAACAACTTAAAAGTTAAATCATGGGCTGTTTGAGTTTGTATATGAACCAAACTGATAGATATTAAAAAGCATCAAAATGTATTGCTCATAATCATCTTTACATTCAAAGTGCGAACTGTTTTAGAATTGCAGATTAGAATTCTGTAGAGGAAATGGTTTAATGTCTCTAATTAACATAATTTTTCAAATTAAGTGAAATACTAATTTGTAAGATGCTTTATGAACTTCTAATAAGTTCAAACCTCAGGTACAGAGTCATCATAAACAGACTCCAAGAACACTGTAACCTAGATACATGATAAAATACAGAAATAGAGATATACAGTTCCTTAAGAAATACGTGTATGCATGCAACATCATGTAACGTAATAAAATTCAGTAAAAAGGTCTGAATCACACCACCTGAATGTTATACAAAACTGAAATAAAAGTGACAGCCTGAACCTTATGGTCTTTAAATATGGTGACCTACAAATGGGCATTTAATTTCTCTTATTGCCTTTCTACTGACATGATGAACTACTTAATTTCCCTAGTAATGTGTTACCATGCATTATGTTTTTTATTTAAGTTGCTGTAGTTTGATTAAAGTCATATCATAGGGAACTGGGGATGAATTGCATTTCCGTCTTGTAGAGGTTTTAGTTGTGGAAGTGTTTTACTTGTAGAAGAAACCTGTGGTGGCTCCAAGATTGGCTGTCTCAAGATTGACACTTTAAATCTTGAGTTGTGTCGGAAGGTCAGTTTACAGTGAATGGCGTCCTGAATCCCTATGAACACTCCTACCTTATCAGCTGTGCAACTGTGCATATTAATTACCTTTGTCCAGTCTTGTGTTCTCTTGCCCATGACCACACTGTTTAGCTGGTTTTAGTCATTCCATTCATTTGCTTTACGCATCGAGTTCTGTGGCACCTCAGTCACTCACACAGGCAGACGCTCAGATCTTTTCAGTTTTGCACACAGATCAGCCTACATAGCAGAGGACGAAAAAGACGCAGAGACGAGGACAAAATTATTTGCACCCTTCTTTTAAAGAAAAAAAAGCCGGTTCTCTCCGGCTTCCTCCCACAATCCAAAGACATGCAGTCAGGTTAACTGGGGAATCTAAATTGCCCGTAGGTGTGAGTGAGAGTGTGAATGGTTGTTTGTCTATATGTGGCCCTGCGATAGACTGGCAACCTGTCCAGGGTGTACCCTGCCTCTCGCCTGTATACCAGCTGGGATATGCTCCAGCACACCCGTGACCCCTGCGGGGACTAAGCGGTTCAGAAATATTTTCATACCAACATCAAGCAGCTTGGAGATGTTCTTTCTTTCTGATCTCCTGAGACAACTCTGCCCTTAGCTTCCTGTGGTGCATGTTCAGTGTGGTACACACCATGATACCAAACAGCACAGTGACTACTTTCCACCCTCTAAATTGGCAGACTGTACTATTACAAATTTGAAGACACCTGTGATCAAATTATTTTTAATCTTTTTTAGACGTAGCACCAGGTCAGATTCATTAACTTGTTTTTTTAAATTCTGACATGCCAGTTTCACATTATGTCAGTGAGCATTGTGAGTTTTTCTTCCTTTAAAACCAACAGGGGTACCAACAATTTTGTCCATGCCCATATAAGTGCCACATTTGTCCTTGCCTAAATTACATAAATATAGCTTTAATAACATTAACAAACTAAAATTAAAATGATGGGTATTAAATCATAATGATGGAATTTTAGAAGTCTGTCATTCAAAATTACATACAACTACAAAGTCAAACGTAACCGCTGGTCTGGACTATAACTTCACTGGCGGCATGACCAAGCCAGTATCCTAAACATGAGGTTCCCATACAACTAATCACAAATACATTTTTGGGGGAATGTAACTGCAACGAGATTATGTATTCAGTCAACATAATGACAATATGTTCACAATTAATGTAAATGACTAGTTGCAAATCAGTTAAATGTCCATTGACAACATATTTTTGTTTGCCAAAACATCTAATCTAAAACATCCCTTTTTCTCTGCCTTGAATCTTGCCGTATATCATCCAGATATGTTACTCCAATTTTTAATTAATATTTATATGGTTGGGTTTAGCACTGAGTTAGTGTCAGGAAAAGATTGTGGGCAGGGTCAGTAGAGAAAATCTGAACAGACCATTTTACACACAACATCATCAGCTCTGTATTGTACATAACTGTCAGTCTGATTTCTGCTATTTATTCACCGGTTTGGTTTAACCGAAAGACTCGTCCATCAAGTTGCCAACAGTGTGTAATTGTGGTTGGAAGGATTAATCACTGTTGTCTAAAAAAGTCCCACTTTGGCTGTGTTCCCACTGATAGGTCAGCCATCTTTCTTTTCTATTGGCTGAAACTGTCACAAGGTCAAACCAAAGCAGATGCACATTGTATCATGGGTCTGGGCAGCTACAGTTAACATCATTGAGAGGTCATTTTCATCTGCTGAGAGGCTGTTTGTGCTTCAAATTAGCAGGGACAACATCAAATCTTTTACAGTAACATGATGTGGAACACTGTGCCCACTAAGCAGAACACATCAGTCAGAAGGACTTCATCAAAATGTGAATATGAAGTCTTTAAAATTCCTGAATACTACTTCTACCTCTGAAATAAAATCAGTAACAAATTTACTTATACTTTATTAGAACACTCTGGTGAAACAGATGTCTTCGTCATTATTTATATCCTAATATTATTTGTGTATGATTCTGAAGGCAACCAAATTACCACTGGACTTCCATTCTAACCCTTACATGGGTGCTCATCTGACTGAAATTCTTATTCATACAAGTGACTGAAATGATTTTACTGGTGATTTCTGATATCCTACAAGCCACAGAGAAGACACTGAGAAGTTTGGATGGAAAGGAACTTTGACTAAAAGGTCTTCCAGGCACATTCAACCAGGAAGTGATTCAATCTGGACGGAGCCAAAACAAGCAGGAGAGATTATACAGTGTATGTTATCTGGACTGTGGATGCCTCAAGACCCCCCAGGAGGAGCTGTAGAAAGTAGTGCAGGGGGGTCTAGGTATTTTTGCCTCATAGGTAGAAAGTGGATGGATGACAACACTGATGTCTGGGATAGTTTTCCTGAGATGCTTTTAACCCATGGAAAATAGTTTTACATACAAACTTCAGCAGAATGTCAGTCACACATTTGTATAGTTTGTCTTTACGTGTGTGTGTATTTATGAGATACAGTAGGCTTTTTGTAATATATGATATGATATTTTTAAGGAATTAACAGTGACAAGTAGCCAGTCACAGGATAATCTATAAGTTATGATGCATGGTAAAATAAACAGCTTGTGCTAACTAGATTAGTAGAGGTATGTAATTTATGTGGTACAATATTTGCCGTGAAAGGCTAGTGAAAACCTGGAAAATGGGGAGGATTGGCAAGCATGTATGGGCTCTAACCGTGAAAAACCAACTGATTTAAACGAAACTTAGATTCTCCGAACTAAAATCTTGCTCTTTCACCTAAGCTAGAGCCTGAGGCTCACCATCTCATTTCCTACTCAAACAGAACAGAGAATATGAGCCATAATCTTTCAGCCACTGCTGAAGATGTCATTTGCTTTGCCATGTTTGAGCACAGAGCAAAATAATATAAGCTGCCAAACTCAAGCTCCATCGTGGCTGAAAAAATGAGGTGTGGTGGCATCTAGGGGCACTGCCAACACTTAGAGCATCCTGAAGGCCCATTACTCACATCTCTCTGGAAATGCAGAATATACAGCATATAGGCTGAACTTTACTGGAAACTGAAAGTGCACTGCTCAATCATTAAACTAATATATTAACACACAAAAGCTGTTATTGTTTTGAAGCCTCCTGTGGAGAAAAGTATGTATGGCTCTATTGGACACTCAACAAAACCTTGTGCATAGATTTTCATAAGCCGTTTAGTAAAGCAAAGCTCTTCCACAGCTGTGAGGTGGATACAAAACGGGCTTTGAAGCTCCCAGCCGTCTGCTCGCTGAAGCCATTTCTTAGTGTTACTGCAAAACCTGTATTAAGCTTCACACCTGTTTCATCATAACATCTATATCCTTTATCTGTTCTTGGGAAACAAATATATGACGTCACTATAATACAGTGTGCTAAAGTTATAAATACAACCATTAAGCAGTAAATACATGCACACAGACACACTTTATTTTACACACATTCACTCTTTGTTAAGATGGAATGGATGTTCACGCTGACAGTCGCCAATTATCGTTCATATATTGACAGAGGAAGGCTCGCACCTACACAGTCCACTCCACTAGCCTTCATATTAGCAGCACGTTAAACAGAGAGGGATGTGATAGAAAAATAACATTAAAATGGAAATGTTAATTTGAGTACTTGTGTAGTGCGAAAACCCCAAATGACAAGTAAAGAGAGGAGGCTGAGAGAGAGAGCAATACAGAGCCTGTTTATGATGTGTGGTTATAAAAAGAGTAGAAAAGAGCTTTGACATATGGTTTCATTATTCTATCAGCATCTGTCACTGCAGATATAATGTCTGTTATCCTCAGTTTCTTCAGGGACATTGCTTCAAAAGCATAGTCCGGGCAGCACATGCAAATCATTACCCTAGTTGCAAAAAAGTTTCCTCTCTAATTTCTCAAAGACTGCGCATATCAAACAAAGTAAACTTTCTGATGCTTGTAACAGCAGAACACCACCATGCTGTACTTTTAGATCATTCACAGCAGTGCTTTGAATCCACATTAATCACAATAGTCAATATTCGAAACAAGAACATGCATCCTCTTCCTTACCTCCCACAGGCTTTGCCTTTGATCTGTGATCGACAGGTTTATTAGTTAGTTAGTTAGGAGAGCAATGTCCTGGACTCTGGGTAGTACTGAGCACTCCTCCACAGACAGTGGTACAGACGAAGTTTGTCTATTTAAATTAATCGACATTTTAGCATAAAAAATTCTAACCAAGAGACAACTTAGCTGGATTTTAGATTAAATTAGCATTTATACATTTATTTATTTATACATTTATAGCATTTATAACAGTTATAATAGTATAATACAATTCAAATAGCAATAATGTAATATGTTTACTTAAGTTCCAGTTTGAGTTATTTATATCTCATACATTTCAGTGGTAAATATTAGTTTTCACTTGTTTGATAGTTAAGAGTGAGCCAAATAAACACAGGCTATGCAGAGGCGCCAAGTTGCATGTCCGACTGTAACAGCAAACATAGCCCCAGCCATACTGCTATCTTGGTTAAGGTCTCTTTTTATTAGACAGATTTCATTGATCCCAAGGGAAAACTGAAGACAGTCAAGTGTGACGGGATGACGGGACATCATTTGGTTTTGTATTTGATTTGATTACGTTAATGTTTAAGTCACTTTCACCTGTGATGCAGAACAACATACATACAGTACTATATTCCCTTCCAGTACCTGCTGACAAAAGCCTTTTTCTGCTGCTGCAAAGAGCATCAAAATACTGACGTCCCCACAGAAGGCAGTTGAAGTTGAATTTGTTGCCTAAATCATGTGATTTTGCCTATAATGGAAAGCAAAACAATGTACCTGTCTTTGCCCTTGTCTAGTAAGTTAATAATGACTATGTCATACCTGCTGAAATTAACGGCAGCTTGTTCATTGTTCCTTTCCATCAGCTGTATGTGTGGTTTATATATTATGTACTGTAGCTTCTGAATTTTCTCTTCATTCCTTCTGGTCCATGTTGCACTTCATCCTATGACACTTTAACCACTTACCCTTCACAGAGATCATAGATGTCATGAATCAGCAAACCAGTGTCACTATGGGGGGAGAGGGGAATGAGAGCACGCGATGGCTAATGCAATGGCAAGATGCAATGAAGGAAACTGAAAGGTAAGCATGTTAATATTTATCATGTGTGTGCGACCGTGTGCCTCATTCTGACAGTGAGTGTTTTGCGTCCCTTATTTTCACAACCATCCCAGTGCACAGATGATAAATGTTTTGGTTTGCGTAAAACAGTGAATATATAAGCTCTATATATCTATACCTTTATCTCTTTACATCACTCAGCTGGGGCGGGTAGCAAAGCAGTTGGTAGAGCTGTCACCCTTTGACACAAGGGTCAGCGGTTCGCGCCCTGACTCTTCCTGGCCATGTGTCAAAGTGTCCCTGGTCAACAGACAGCCCCAGCTACTGAAGTTGAACAAGCTGATTGGCTGCCGGTCCCTGGGTTGAGTCAGGTAGGGTAACCAGTGTAAAACCTGAGCCAAGTCAATGTCACGGTGACAGTGATATTGACATTGCCAATGTCAATATCACTGTCTGCTGTGGCGACACCTATTAAGTGATAAGCAAAATAAATAAAATAATAAAACAAACTCACCTGTATTTTACAGACCAGTGGGTCTATATATGTATGTTAAGCTCAGGCAGCACCTAGACTGCAGTACCATCTCTTGTATTTCTCGAGGCCAAAGCTAGTGCACAAGCATCCTAAAGTACAATGTTACTGGTCCTGTAAGGTGTTGCCCCCTTAATAAGACTTTGGGGCTTATAGAACATGTTATTACCAGTGATGTGAGTGGTGATTGGCAAATTTGATAAGCAATTCTCCTGCTGCTCACATCCCACTATGCAGAATTAGAGCTTTTTCCTATGTTTATATTGAACAAATAGCACAAGATAAAACAACACTGTTTATCACATAAGTGAATAATTTGCACTAATTTCACAGTTGTGTTTTGGATTTGTTTAAGCCAAATAAACTGGCTAATGTATTTAAACAAATTCTAGGCACAAGATATCTCATGGCTCCAGGGCCCTGGCACAGGACTCGGTATGGATCTACTTCTGTCAGGATGCCGTTGTATTTGTATTTGAGTGTGTGTGTGTATGTGTGTGGGCATTCATGTGCGTGCAATGGGCCAAAGTGAAACCCAGAATAGATAGAAAGTTGGCTTCAGTTTTGTGCCCTATTGTGTTGGACTCAGAGGCCTTTGAGAAGCTTTTATCTCAACAGATCAAAGAAAGTTATAGCTATAGTTTACCATGGTGCTGTTGTAAATATAATACCATCTGTCTTTTTCTGTTACATTTACTGCACTACAGTTCTAAAATTTCATATGTAGCATCATATGTATTAAAAATAATGTGGCGAAGTGGTCAATTTTTGACATAAAAGGAGCCTGGATTTCTGAAAAAAGATTAAAGTATTACTCGTGCAGGGTAAAAAGAGAAAGACTTTGACAGTGACAGTGACTCACTGACGGTGAGCAGTAAGTGACTGACAGTAATATTTGGCCAGAAAGCTTTTTAATAAAAAAAAAATGTGGTTGCCTAAGTATTCAACCCCTACAAAGGAGTTTTTATTAGAATAATCTTTGCTAGCACTCAACCTGTGTGTGTAGGTAGGACAACCACTCATTTGTATGTTGCTTTGACTGTTTGGTTAGGGTCATTTTCTCACAGGAAAGCAAATCTGATTTCAGTTTCTTCTTTCTTTTTTTTTAGGACAGCATTAACTTTGCCTACAGGATTTGACCATATATTGCTGAATTCATTTCACACCTGCTGACAAGGTGTGATGATGTGCACTGTGTGCTTTATGCCAAACATAGCATCTAGTCTGATGGCCATAAAGCTCAATTTTAAGCTCACTTCAGTCCCACATCCTTCTGGCTGAGATTTAGTGGATGAGATTTTTTCTCTCAGCCACTGTCCCATAAAGCTTCGACAGGCAACAGTTGTTGTATGCACAGTCTCTCCCATATCAGCTGCTGGAGCTTGAAACTCCTTCGGAAGAGTCATAGCTGTCCTGCAGTATAGTATGGTTCAAAATTGGTTTGATTTTCCTCAGGCTAGAGAGCCACTGTAGTGCCATGTCATTACATTACATGTATGTCTGCAGATCGATACATCTGTCTTCACAGCATTGCTAACGCTAAGCACAACAATAATCACTGCAACGTGTCTGTACAAGAGTTGCTTCTGATTTTGCAGGTCTGAACTCGCATCCAAACACTCCTGGTCTAACACATGTGCAATGTTTGTTGTGATCGCTATGTAGAGCAATTACATACATTCTGATTGTTGTTAAAACTAAACATTTTATAAATCACATTGCAGTAAAACAAATCTAATAAATGACACACTGATATTTATCTTTACAACGAAGGTTTAGTTGATTATGATGATGTTGATCTTGTTGCTCATGATAATCTTACACCCAGCCCCTAAAGCAACTGGTTCTTAGACCAGCACATACTGGTGTATTTACTGTATACTACAATCACTTAAAAACACATTGATTGCGCTCAGACAATCTCCTGGTGACCTCACTAAAATGTATCCCTGCAGCTGTGTAGTATGAAAGATGAGGCACCTAAAATTTTCCTCCTTTAACAGGGCTTTGTGGTTAGGCTGATTTTATGTCTGTCCCCATGTAAAGCTGAAAAATAGAATAAAACCATTTTCCTGCAACATAACATACTCCAGACACACACTTCGTATAGAGGGTATGCACATATGTCACTTTACCACCCGGTCTCGGCCCTGTCGCTGGGACTAAGTGGCAAAACAAGCGACAACCCGGTTGTCTCCAGTAGGGGAAATTGTGAAAACAGGTGTACAACAGGTGATTATCTGCTTAAATTAAAGGCAGATGGACTCAACAGTGATCTTCACAACTTATCAAAGAACCAGTGGTCCATGGACATCCACTGTCTCTCTCACAGCTGACTGACAGCACTGACAGAAACACAACACACCTGTTTACAACTGTCTGAATTAAAGAAACACATGGTGAAAAGTGACATATTTAGACATCTACCGGTGGTGTTGGTTTCACTTGTAGTTCGGGGCCAGACTTGATTTTTAAATGCAAACCGTGTGTTTACACACTTACATGCAGTGTTTAGGTTTACTTTTTAATTACTCACTGTCCACGTTTTTCAAACTCTACACTGCCACAAAAACAGCTTTTGCCTCTCAGTGTGCATCCCCTTTTTTATTTTTACATCTATTCCATATGTATTTGTGCTCTTTTTTCCAGTTTCATGTGAATTTTTATAAAAACTTATTACTTATCACTATCTATTATTACAGCATTATTACAGTGGTTGTATAATTAACAGTAGATCTATTATTACAGTAGTTACTACAGACTTACTTATTGAAGCATACCATCCCAATCTATCTCTAATATCAGCAAATGTTTATTGTGGGTCCCACAAGTACCATTATATATTTACCACCTTGACTAGCAAGGAGTTTTATTGGTTTCTGCTATCAGACATTTTTAAGGCACTGATATGTCTTGGCCATGCACCCTCTCTGACAGAGGCCTTAATGTGTAGCGTCTATCAAAGAGCATAACTGAAGAGAAATCATGCAGAATGTTTTACACAGTTGATTACATGATTGAAAAGGCCAAATGCTGCTCACAAAAGGCCTCTAAACATCCTTGAATGTGAAATGATAAAAGTCAGTTGGCTAAAATTGTAAACAACAACAACCATGTTTTCAGAAAGCTTTGGCATCACCTTCAATATGATGGATGTTCCATACATTTTTTACCCAGAGGTGTAAAACTGTTTTAATCTGAGCTGTTGAGAAGGTGATTAAACAGCGCAGGGGTTTTCTCGGGTCATGCAGGTACATGATTGTGTAGTCGCTTCAGTGAAGCTATAAAACTGATGTGGCATGAGTCATGCCCTCTTAAAAATAACCATCACCATGACTGGGAGAACTGCATTCAGACATTATGATATGAAATCACCTCAGACTTTTGGTCATTAACCATTTATACAGGTTGACTTTGCGAACTCTCAGTGTGGTTTTACACTGCATAGTGCTGTGCTTGCAAGTCATGCCATCAATCGAAGGTTGTGTTTGACATTCTCATTCTTCATGTACACTTGTTTAACCCTTTTACTCTATAGGCATAAAAAGCTCAACAACTAATTTCATTTCAGTCAATCCAATTTGATATAACACTAAAAGGCACGTAGCAATAATATAACTTACCACCTATGTGGCAGCGAACAGATGCCACAGCAAGTACATGTCCATGAGGAATGACCTGAAAATAATCAGTATTGAGTATTAAGTATTGAGTAGCAATATCAGTGATATAGTTTAAAGATTAAAGCTGATAGTTGCAGAATAAAATGAGGCTCAAAGATATAAAAGATATATACACTGAATACCATCATAAACTCTGTGTCTCTTTTGTAGATATGCAACAAAAATATTACACTTTAACTTTTAATGAAACAAACATGATTAAGCTGTTTGCAAATAAATTAGGAAGACAATGTTCTGTTTACTGCCTGAGTACTATTTTATGGTATTGTTTGAACTGATATATTATAGGACAAGTTATTAACATTCCTCTCTCGGAGGCTAAGTAATAAAATGACTTAAAAACTGACATGATGTGTAAAAAGTGTGCTGAAACAATGTCACGTGAAATTATTCCATTCCTCTTCAGGCTTGCTAAAAATACAAACAAAAATAATAAAAATAAAAACAGGATTCAATGACACCAACTGCATCAAATTTATTATTATATTCACCAGCACCCAGGCAACTAGTTGGCAGTACTTTGCACCACATGGTACTTCGCACGGCACAACATATCTCAAATATTTCTAATCACTTTAATTTGCATGTCATTTTAAAGTGGTTGTGTGCCAAACTATTTCTAATTCCTCATAATGTCAAGGTAGCAGCTGTGCAGATATCATCTGACATAACCTTTTCCATACTACTTATATTACTGCTACTTATATGAATAGCTCAGGTTTCAATGGAGCCGGTTAAATCTCACCTGAATATAGACAGTGCATGAGATGCCTGAAAATATCATGTGAGCTGTGTCTCGGCAAAATACTCCTGATAACAGACGATTAAAGATGCCAACAAAAGAATTAGCTTTTTCCCTAAATTGCGTATACAGTCATCTGAGTAGAAGTACATTTTTAAATAAATACAACATGTGGTTTTCATGCAATTTAAGTATTCAAACCATGTATACGATGCCGCAAACATAGAGGAATCCACCAAAACACAACAGCTAAATGATCTGGGAACAAGCAGAACTGTAGTGAGGTGACAACATGATGGATCGTCGTGCTGAAGCTGCCAGGAGTTGATGATGAACTTGGTGACGAACCAAATTCAACCTGGTTGTGTTAAATTCACTTGCTGTGTTAGGTTGAATAATACATACTTGACTGTCAACAAGAATTACTAACTCAACTGAATTGCTATGTCCACATGAAAGATCAAAGTGTGCTGACAGGTGGTTATTATAAAAGCTATCTGTTTCTGTTTCGTGCGCATGCATACCGTATCGTATGAGGTCATTGGATGAGAGACTGCATGTTAGCTGAAATTAACGCCACTGGTTAAATACCAGCTGTCTAAACACGATGTCACGCGCCTGTGCTCTGGTGTTAACACCCAGGCGCTTTCCCAAAAAGATTCCTACCCACTCACCCTTCACTGCACCATGAAGTCAGACTTGAGGCTTGGCTGGTCTGTAATAAAAGAGTGTATAAAAGCTGTTAAAGTGTGGGGACACTCTTGTCACTCTGTGCCAGGATCAAGAAACTCCAGTCACCATGAATAATGACAGACAAGTATCAGAAGACCTGCTCAAATAGCTGTTATCTAATCCGCTGATTAACTGTAAACATGGCAGTGGCCTCTTTCCGACGTGGCAGGGCATTTAAAGCAGCAGGACGTTGTCACGTCAACTGTTTCTCTCCTTTGTCAGTGACCTGACCCTGCTCCTTCCTGCACACCTGTCCTTCATTACCCTGTTAGCTAATCTGTCTTGTTACTGCAGTTACCTGATACACTGCCTTTGCTGTGAGGTGCCATATATTGCTATCACATGCATAGTTTTGTTTAAGCTTTGTCTTTTGATTTAAACCAGAAGACTGAAATTATACAATCTCTGATTTAGTGTTGTTAACAATTAACAAAACCTGCTATATATTTATCCATCCGTAAAACATTCAAAAGCAGAGAAAAATGCTGCATATACATAGTGTGTTTGTGTGTCTGTGTTTCATTTTTAAAACACACAGAAGAGAAATATGTGCACAGACACAGACTAAGGTCAGTTGGCCTCCTGAGTTGCCAAGATGAAAACCCCACTAAGGTTGGCAAATCAGAACAAAAGGTTTCAGCAGGACAAGATGCACAAACAGTGGACGTTGGATGGAACTGAGTCTTGTGCACTGATGAGTCTAAGATTAGGATGTGGACGTTAGATGACTGGAACTGAGTCTTGTGGACTGATGAGTCTAAGATTAGGATGTGGACGTTAGATGACTGGAGCTGAGTCTTGTGCACTGATGAGTCTAAGATTAGGGTGTGGACGTTAGATGACTGGAACTGAGTCTTGTGCACTGATGAGTCTAAGATTAGGATGTGGACATTAGATGACTGGAACTGAGTCTTGTGGACTGATGAGTCTAAGATTAGGGTGCTTGGATCCAAGTGAAGAACACACAGTACATAGCTAAAATGCTGATCTCATGAAAAGATGATACATGCCTGCCTAACTCCATCAGTAAAGCATGGAGGTGGAAATACAATGACCTGGAGATACCTGGCAATGGAAGAGTGGTTGTTCTGTATAGCAAGGCATCCACACCCAGCAAAAGGCATGTCATTCCTTCTGAGCAACAACTGACTGGGGATCATTTAATTGTGCTGGAAAACAATGACCCTAAGCATTCCTTCTGGTTGGGTAAGTATTATTTGAAAAAGAAAATAGTTGCGTATGTTTGTGATCCATTTACCACCTCGCATCATCTATGACAAAGAGGCCAAACAGCTTCTAAGGAAACATATTTGTGATGCTTTCCCCCATTATTTAGCAATAATTAATCTACTGTGACAAGTCTGTACAACTGTACGCTCATGATGATCATCCCAATTCTGTTCTAGCTGCTCTGGTATAGCCCAATCTATGAAAATGCTTCTGCCAAAATAACAACAGATGCGTATTGAACAAGGTCATTGTAAAGGCACCATAGTGATACTGAGCTGCAGGTAGTAAAATACAGTAACAAAGACATTCTCATTCGCTCAGACAAACACATAAACGGACATATTTTCCCTCCTGGAACAACTTCATATTCATGTGTTGTGCAGGCTTCAAGCACCATGACATATGCAGATATTATCGTTCATGTGGCAGAGACACAGAGTGAGAAGAACTGGTAATGTGCTCATTAGAAAAAGGGTGGCAGAAATCTCATTAGTTTTGGCCATTTCATAATTAGGCAGGGGATATATTATTAACCAGGCCATTAAGCAAGGAAGGACTCTAGTCTTGTCCTGTGCCCCTTTCCACTCTCCATCCCACTGCTCCTGTTCACGGGGTCTTGATTGACACTGGCAAGGTTGTGACTGTATGACAATGAGACTTTCAGCTGCTCAACCTTGACATAAACCGAAAGCTAAAATGACACAATGCGAGCAGTGAAGCTACTTTTACAATGACAATAGGGGGGATTTACTTACAGAGACTACAGGAAGTTTACCTTGAGGTTGCCTGACTGTTTCATCTCAGCTGTCATCAACACTCATAAATACACATAAGCATGCAGCTTTTCACCACCCTGCCTCCTTAAATCTCTTTTAGGTCTTTACCCAGAAGTCTGTTCTCTTATCCAGTTACACTGCATTATGAATTAATCCTCCTCAGCTGTCTGACCCAGAATCTTCCCCCGCTGTGCCAATGTGCACCGCTTCCTGACTTCTGTCAATTGTTTCATCAGTGACACTTATTAGCCTAAAGTGGCCTTTCACTTAGCTCGTGAAACTCACCGTTCTTTTTTAAACATCTATCCACTGTAATTGTGCCACATCCCTGGGTCAAGACTATAAACTCATGTAGAAGGGCTTTCAGTCTCCTGTTGTTTGATCTTTTTTAAATCTTCTAACTAAACCTATATTTTGTATCCTTGAACTTTGCTTCTTCTGTGACTCAGGCCTACCGCTAGTTTTGCTCATTCTTGTGAGGGGTAGGGGTGTCCTGATTCTCTTTTGGATGGAGGGGTAGGGCTAAGTGGTAGAGCCCTTAAAACGAAGATGTTTCAAAAATGTTTTTTTAATTAATAAGGATTTAATTACGGCAACCATTGTTTTATGTTATATTCAATCTTGTGTCCATACATTTACGGCCATATTCTTCATTGGAAACTTTTGGAAAATTGCCTTTGTTTGCCTGGGTTGACTTTACATCATTAGTCATTTGGCAGAAGCTTCTAACCGAAGTGACTTACAAGTGAGTGACAGCAACAGGGTTTTAGTGTCTTGTCCTCTGGCATCTCAGCATATAGGACTGGCAGACGACTGCTGTACAACACATATCATTGCTGCTGATTTGCACAACCGTCTGGCATGTTTACATATTTTTATGTCTGATACTATGTGACTTAACAGGATATCATGTCCAAAAATTAACTAATGACCAGATGCAGTAAATTTGCAAACCGCTCATCAGATATCATTACATAACTCTGTTATGTTGTTGTTTTCTTGTGGTAACAGCCACTGATATGTGATGTCATAAACGAAAAGTGCTTTTGTGCTTATTATAACTTGCTGTTCAGCAGCAGAAAAATGCAAATAAATGCCTATAGTCCACACAGTGGAGATCACCACAGTTGACAATAGCCTCTTGGAGGCTGTAAACACTCGCCACTGCTTTTGCGTAGCAGGTAGCAACATCGTATTATGACGTATTACGATATAGTAAGGGTGTCTCATTTCTTAGGGGAATATTTTCAGCCCTACTCCTTACCATTCTGTTTTATGCCAATATTTGCTCTGGCGTTGCTTGACCAAGCAATGACTACTGGAAGTCTCTTCTGTCCTGTGATCCTTCACTGTAAAGTTTCCAGTGATGTCTCTGCCAAACAGGTTCTTGTTATACTTACTAATAATTTGCACTTTATCTTCATCATCACTCTCAATTAGTTTCTTTCTCTTTTTATTTCCAGAAACATTTTTTGAACTGTTTTCATCACAACTGTATGTTTACAGTTTTAAACTATGATAAACAGCATGTTCTTACAGCAGCGAAAACACAGCAGTTTGCATGGAATGTAAAATCTATGATGAAAATTACTGTAAACCAACCAACCTCTGCGATGACAAAGATTTTTATGGGCCCAGTATTAGTAGTTTTGTAAATTGTTATGTATGTCTTTTGGGTAAATAAACCCTCTTTTGTTGAAAACCACCTATTTTCCTCTTGCCTGTCCCTCACACAAAGCATTCCTTCAAAATAGAAAGAAAAAGAGAAAAGAATATAGGTGCCATTGGTATGCTCGACCAAAACCTAACATAGAAACCACAAAGAGCCCATGTTGTTTGTTAACCCCCTGTTAACATTTGCGGCTGATAAACTCACACAGGGGACAGATCGATCCCAATTGACAAAGTTATACACAAAAAGGAAAAATTAGGCATTTTAGTGTGAGGAGCAGAGAGCTCCCTTATGCTGTGATGTTGCAGGTTAAATACAGCTACAATTTCAAACTATTTAATCGAAACAATGGAGCGCACTGCTAGCTGAATGGTTACTGCACATGCCATACAAGTGCAATATCTAGGGGTCCAGTGTGGTTGTGGACTTTTATTGTACAATATGTCAGATCCTCTCTGTCCTCATACAGTAGGTTTACTTTCAGCATATCCACTGTTTATTGTCAAATACAGCTAAAAGCCAAAAAATAATCTTTACAAAAACAAAACAAATATCTCCAAGACATCTTTACAGGAAGAGTTTCATTGCTTTATTTATACACTAAAGACCTCTGTGAAAGTTTGAAATTAACTACCTAAATTATATGAAGATCAATGGTTAAGCCTCCTCATCACTTGATTAAGGAAACATAATCAAGGTTAGTGTTATGTGTGCTATTCTCCTCCTACACACATATTCACACATATGCACACAATAGACCACACACACTCCCACTATCTAGAGCTGTCTGATGAGGATTAGTGATTGAAAGGCAGAGGCGTGGGAACCACTTCCTCTCCCGGTGTTTTCACACTAAAGTCAGGTCTCCTGAGGGTAATGACATCAGCAGAGTTCAAAGAATGATCAGTTTTGAAACAAAGAATGTGCAGCCCAGGGATTTTCAGCAATTCGTTCTCTGAGCTGCTGTAGGCTGGAGGTGCACAGGTCTTCACTGATGACTGCAATGAGACAAACTACTTGAGGACAATGACTATTTTTAAACAAGGTAAGACTATTGAAAGGTGATACACAATGACTTTATGAAGAAAATCTCAAGCACAGCCATTATTTAAGTATTGTGCCTGTTAACATCTTTTAATTTAACAGGTATAATGTTAACCACGTTCACTATCCTAATTTAGTTTGTAGCATGCTATGCATCCAATTAGCACTAAAGTACACTAAGTACAGAGACTGATGGGAATGTCAGCACCTTGCATGGCAGTTCCACTGTCATCAGTGTGTGCAGATGGGAGAATAGGAAGCAACATCATAAAGCACTTTGGGCACAGATAAGGTAGAAAAGCACTTTAAAAGTGCAGACCATTTACCAGTTCTGTATGTCATGTCATCAGGTTATTAGAATTCATGCAGATGGAAACATTGAGCCTGAAATTTCATGGCAGTAGCATTTAAATGACACAATACTTGAATTACATTTTCTTTACCTTGTTTCAAAAATGTCCTTGATCAGCTCTTTTTTGACAAGGTCTTCATGCTATCGCAAATCTACAAACTCGTCTGTTTTCTCCTCATTTTCCTTGTGTCCTCCAACTGACTTTTTCCTTCATATATTCTTCTGTCTTTTACTTGTATTTTCATTGGAGATAGAAGTACAAATTTACACCTAGTACAGATACAGATCCTCAACATGTTCACACCACATTGTGCAGAATAATTATGAGGGAATAAAAATGTTGTTTTACTCTTGGTGCACATTGAATGTATTTCTTGAAAGAACAAACGCTTTTCAGAGCACATCAATTGCCCAGTTGTCCCAGTGGGATTGCTAGAATTGTCTGTCAAGAAAAACACTGTTATGACTATTCACTTAAATAAGGCAACTAGCTCAGTTTGGCACATCCTGGAGGTTCCAGTCTTTGCAGGCTGATTGAACAGAAAATAAATCATATTCAGAAGAAACATATTTCCCAAACTGTCTGACATTTCCTGCTTTGAAGCTTGCAAACCAAATTCACAAAGTTCTAGATAGCTGAGAGCACAAATGAAACCTGTCAATGACCCCTCTGGTTTTCTTCTTCTTCTAATCCATCAGCTGGTAAATCAGTCTGCCATTACTAAATCTAATCTTCTGCTTTAAAACACAAGAAAACATTTTGTGTTTATATTTCCCACCTCAGTTCCCTCTACTTGCTTCTCTTTCTCCTGAGAATTTTGTGACCTACTTTGTAAAGAAGGTTTCAAAGCTGCTTTAACCATCTCAGCTCTGCAATAATCACTCACAACCTCCTTCTTTAACACTACAGACTTTTAATATGCCATTCAGACCTGCTACAGACCCCCCCCACTATGGTTTCTGTCTGTTCCCTCAGCCCTCGCTGCTCCTTAGATAGGTGCCTATGATGCTCCCACTGTTCTTTGCTTGTTGCCAAATGCACCGGTCCAACATGGCAAGCACAAGCTGTGATACATCTTCCCCCGCAGTGTCAGCAAATAAATAAAATAAAACAACATTCTTTTCTGGATGCATAACATCTTGTTAATTTGACAAATCTTTGGTTTTTCTCATTTCTCTGGCTG
>OMLM01008821.1:3775-18249 GCA_900302695.1 Helostoma temminkii
TGTGCTCTTCCGATCTTGCACCAGCATATGGTCTTACAATGGGTCTGAGGATCTCATCCTGGTACCTAATGGCAGTCAGGGCACCTCCAAGGAAATGCCTCCCCAGACCATCACTGACCCACTGTCAAACCGGTCATGCTGGAGGATGTTGCAGGCAGCAGAACGTTCTCCACGGCGTCTTCAGACTCTGTCACATGTGCTCAGTGTGAACCTGCTCTCATCCGTGAGAATTTGTAGTGTTGTCTGTTCCATTTGCACAACAGCAGGTGAAACTGATTCACACTCAGTGTTACTTCCTAACTGGACAGGTTGATATCCCAGAAGTGTGATGGACATACATTACCTAGAGATGCCTTTTTTGTTCCTATATGTTTAGGATGTAGTTCTGTTCCATGTATGGATGTGCCATAACATATTATCCACAATGTACAATATGATTATCTGTCTCAGCGATTGCAATATTGAAAATATAATTGCAGGTTGAGGTGTTTGCATATATGCTGCCACTGCAGCCACAACATGCACAGTGGAAGAGTCTCAGCAAGAGTTAATTAAAGGAAAACCAGCTTTGTCATTTTGGAAATGGCTCAGCAGCACATCAAATTAGTTTCACTGCTTGAGCACAAACAGTGCCTATACGAGGAGGTGATGGCAGATATTAGACAGCAGTAGCAACCTCCTGTGATAAAACAAGTACAGGTTTATGATGAAAAAAGGATCCCAGATACACTGTACTCATGACAAGAAACCATTTTATTAATCTACTTTTAGCTTCCATTAATTTTTGTCATTTTTTCTGAATTGTAGTTAATTGTCAAGACTGATGAAGATGTTAGTTTTAAATCTGTATTACAGTATTTAGTGATTTCAAATACAAGTTAATTATTTTTTTTATTGGTGATTCTTTTACATTTTTTCCTTAAATGTAGAGAAAAGTTATATAAAAATAATAAAGGCTTTTAATTTGCAGGAAACAACCGGAAACACGTGTCGATGACGTCGGTGTTGGAAAAGGAAAAACAAAAACAAATCCGTCTCGCCGTGTATCTGTTGTTTTTCCTGTCTGTTTCTCCAGTTAACTGCTGTTAAAACGTCCGTTTCGTCTCCACTCTACGTCTTCATGGTGAGACTTAACATATTTTAAACTGTCGAGGTAAAAACTTTAGAACAGACGCGTTTATTTCATGCTAACGTGTGCTAGCTAAGCTAGCTAACAGTGTTGCTCAACTGTAGTTTGCTGAAAACGCCGAGAGCAAATTGAAGCTTGTCTCTTTAAACAACCGTCATGTTTTTATTTCTTCTAGGTTGTCCTGTGGTTTCAGCTGAAGCTTTAGTTTGCCGGTAACACATCGGTAACGGTTTATTAGCAGCCATGGCTCAGCAGAGAGGAGTCAACAGCCTGCAGTTCAACCAGGACCAGAGTAAGCTAACAGCTAGCTAACATGATTATATTCAGGTCGGCACCATTAAGAAAAGAAACAAACTAAACTTTAAGTGTAAGTTTATGAAAAAATAAAAAGCAGGCCAATGAATAAGAGCTTAGGTGTGGAAAAAAAATATGAAAGTTTCCAAGAAATGAATGAGATGAAAAACGGTAGCTTTTTCTAGGAAAGTCAGACACTAGAGTCAGACAGCCTTTTATACATTCAGATTTCACACCTGCAAACAATCAGCCCCATCAGCTGTTGACACAGGTGCAACTGACTTAATTACACACCTAGTCTGGTTTAGAGTAACTCCAGTTAAAAGTATTTTAGGAACTGGATTAAGATTTAAGATTTCTGAAACTCACTGGACTCATCAAAATCATTTAAAATAAAATTTTAAGTGAGAATTGGGCTGCACTGCAACAAATGGATGCTGGCTGTTGTAATAAAGAAAAATCACAACACGTGAAACAAAAAAACACATGAACAAACCACAAGACGTCCACATATCTTCCAGTAAATAAGTAAAGTAGACGACTCATGAAAATGTTCAAACATATCTATATTTTTATTTATCCATCCAATTTTAGCTCTGATTGTTTATCTGTCCAGGAACATTAGCCACATTAGAAAACCTCAGCTCTCATAGATTTACTAATTTTACCTTCACAACATTGTGCTTCCTCTTTTTCATCTGTTACAAGGCTGTTTCTGCTGTGCTATGGAGACGGGGGTCAGGATCTACAACGTGGAGCCGCTGATGGAGAAAGGCCACCTCGGTGAGTGCACTAAAGTACCTTCAGTCAGAAGGTTTCTTTTTTTTTACTACATGTTAATAAGACTTGTTTGTGCATTTGTTTTTTTAGATCACGATCAGGTAGGTAGCGTGGCTCTGTGCTCCATGCTGCATCGATCCAACCTGCTGGCCGTAGTGGGAGGAGGAGTCAATCCTAAATTCTCAGAAATATCTGGTGAGTCAAATGAAGCAGCTTTATAACATTTTCTTGTTTTGTCTGTTTCTCTTCTGTGAAATCCCGGATTCTTTTTGATTGATTCTGATCTGATTTGGTTTGGTGCTTAACACACAGCCCGTTAATTTGCTATTTGTTTACCTTCAGTGTTGATCTGGGATGACGCCCGGGAGTCTCGGGACCCCAAAGAGAAACTGGTGCTGGAGTTTACCTTCACTAAACCTGTCCTTGCTGTTCGCATGAGGCATGACAAGTGAGTTGACCGTCACTGCTCGCTCCACGTGTCGTCACGTGAAGTAACATGAAGTAAAACTGTTGTTGTTTCCTTCGTGGTTTCAGGATCATCATTGTGTTGAAGAACAGGATCTATGTGTACAGTTTTCCAGACAACCCTGTTAAACTTTTTGAGTTTGACACCAGAGATAATCCCAAAGGTAAAAACTTCTTCTCTTCTGAATTATGTTTCTACAGTTGCTGATTACTGCATTTTAATACACTTAAGCAGGGATACAGTTATTTTTGTTACTGATTATTAATAGGGATGTCCCAGTACCACTTTTTTCCTGACTGAGTACAAGTACTTTGAGTACTGATACTGAGTACTGAGACAAGTACTTAATAATATTGCAGTTGCAGCTATATTTATTATAAAAACTTTATTATTTTATATAATTACCAGGAAATGCAATAACTTCAAACACTGTAATCAGATGTTTGCTTTCTGACTGTGACAAAATGAAATACACAACAGGAGAGTGTTGCTCACATCCAGAAATGTTACACTGGTTATGGCTTGGCTGGTGTCGCTCGAAGTCATGTAAGACACTCTGATGATGGCTGGGAATGACACACCTGGGCTGCAGAAGCTGAGGAGGATGAAGAATCTGGTATTTTCAACAACCGACGCAATACACTAATTAAGAGCTTCTGTTATTTGAACAACCTGCTGTTTTCTCTGCACATTTTCTCTGGTGTTTGTAGCTGCTGGCATTAGCAAACACGTTGTACTGTGTGTTATGCTAGGTTGCATAAAATCAATTTTTTTCCACTCGACGCAACTTTGAGATGTGTTTAGTCTTTAGTCTTCTCAGTGTCATTTTCCATCGAGATTAAGTGGAAGCAGAGCGTTTGTCTGGCTTTTTACCAGCTTCTAGATTTCTGTATTATCTACTACGAGAAATGTTTCGTGTTAATTTAACTACGTGTTAAATTAACACGAAACTATCTAATATTTGCCTGGATTCATCATTAAATCTATTAGTCCTCATAGTTAAATAGTTTGTGTGTTTAACACACAATGTCTATTAGAATTACTGGGTGCATTCAGTCAACCTGTTACAGACATAACAGGGGGACTTTTAAACATAGCTTAATGTTTTATTGTGAAAATTTACCAGATTCTCTATCAGTCATGTCTTTACTTCCTGTTCTTCTCATCTGCTCTGTGCTGCTTGATACCGCTCGATGTAAAGTGGTATCTGGTGCGGTATCAGAAGTTTTGCAAGTACGAGTATTTGAGAGTTGTATCGTACCTGATACTGGTATGGGGACATCTGATAATGTTTTCTAATTATTAATGTCGGTTATTCTCTTGAATAATTGATGTCTATTTTGTTTTCAGCACACAGAATCTTCCTGACAGTGAAATGTGTTGTTTGGATTAATTTTTGGATTCATTATTATTGCTGATTGTCGAAATAGTGGCAATTATTTTTTTATCAGTCAACTCATTAATCACTGATTGATCGCTGACACTCCTTCACTACTTTCCTCCAGGTTTGTGTGATTTATGTCCCAGTCTGGAGAAGCAGTTGCTGGTCTTTCCAGGTCATAAATGTGGCAGCCTGCAGCTCGTGGTAAGTTAACCACACAGAAACAAGTTATAAAAACATAAATGACAATAAAAATCTAACTGGAGATAAAACTGCTGTTTTCTTCAGGACTTGTCCAACACCAAACCTGGTACATCGTCTGCTCCTTTCACCATCAACGCCCACCAGAGTGAGATCGCCTGCGTGGCGCTGAACCAACCCGGCAGCGTCGCAGCTTCGGCCTCACGCAAAGGAACGCTCATCCGCCTGTTCGACACGACGACCAGAGACAAACTGGTGGAGCTGCGCAGAGGAACCGACCCAGCAACCCTCTACTGGTGAGTGCTCGTCAGATCAGTCTGACTTATCACGTGCATATTACAGTCTCACCTAGTCAAGTGAGTGGTTATTAATGTGTGAACTTCCTTTTAGTTTTCTCCACTGGCCTTTAATTGTGTAACAGCGGAGGGAGAAACAGCATTTCTCAGCTTTAGGCTGTGTGGCAATATGATAGATATCAGCACACAGGGGTTACGATTCAGTATATTGCGATATATTGTAATACTGCAAACAACAACCACAACAAAATATTGCAAATTTTTTAAAACCTATAAAGAATACACAAGTAAATTCAGAAAGAGTTTTTAAAAATTTGTATTTTCGTGCAATCACAACTTCTATTTAATTTAAACCAAATGCACAAATGAACAGCAACAAATCTTTGTATTTAAACACTTTTCTTACACTAATCATCCATGAGAAATCATAGGATGAGCCAGGTATATTTTACAGTTACAACACTGTGGCAGTGATTTATGTTTGGATTCAGTGTTTCTAGATTTTGCATGACATATTTATTTCAGTTAATTTATATAGCGTCAAATCACAACAGTATAAGGTTTAAGACCGGACACAACACAACAATGCAACTACACTGAGTAATGTGGTCAGTGGATCAGTTTAAATTACTTTTAAAGTCAGATTCACCAGCGGCTTCATTGATGCACAAAAAAACACAATTCTGTGAAATACACCTATTTCAGGGAAGATGAAACAAAATAAAAAGAACAAGATAAACCCACTGGAGCAATGAGTTGTGTAAGTGAGGATGGCAGTGTGATTTGTGAGAGCCAGCAAAACATCCAGCACCTCATCAACACCTTTTAACTTGATGTACTGCGGAGAATGATTTGTTAAACCACCTTGACTGGAGAGATTGTGGGAGTTTACAGGTCAGTTCAGGTCAGTCTCCTCATTCTCAGAGAGGTGGGAGTCAACATTTGACTGATGCTGCAGTTAATCTTCATAAAGGCAAACAATCATCAGATTATTAGTAATAATTCACAATTAGCCCACATCACATGTCAATCTGTGTGCAGTGAATTACACTTTAATTTTATCACTTACACAAGTAAATGCTTCCATAATAAGTTTTTCAGTTTATAAAAGATGTGTTTTCAGACTTTTCTTTGTGTTTTTTTGGTTTCTTAATCCACACTTACAAAGTATTTCACTAGACAACTGGTCTTGCTCGAGACTTAAATAATAATTTCAAACATTATGAAAATTATTTCATTTTCTGTATTCTGAAACTAATAACGTTTTCTCCAAACACAAAGTGCACATACAAACACATTATGATTTTCTACTTTAGACTGAAAGAATCCCACAGGAGGTTGGAGCTAAATTTTCAGGCTAAAACTTTTGTTTTAAAAACATGTCATGAAAATAAATGGTCGGACCTGCAGAGGCACATGGGCTCCTATTTTTGGCTGTAGGAGACCAACAGGAGGTTGGACAGCAATAAAAACTCTAAGACTAAGACGCTCCCTGTGATATTTATTGTAGGTGTTCCAGTTTTCAGCTGTGGGGGTTTTTCTATTGTGGAGTTTATAAGACAGACAGAAAATGTGCTATAGTGACATAAATATTACATTTGAGTGAAGAAAGATGCTAAAAAAGTGCATCTCTCTATCTGTTTAATCGAGAACCAGGTCTACACTGATTCTGAATCGTAACAAATCTTCATAAAGAGAGTCAGTTTGGTTCAGGCTCTAACTGTCCTTCCTTCTGCCTTCATTCTCACCAGCATCAACTTTAGCCACGACTCATCGTTTCTCTGCGCCTCCAGTGACAAAGGCACAGTTCACATCTTTGCGCTCAAAGACACCAAACTCAACCGCCGCTCTGCGTAAGATCACCCTCTCAAAGTCACTCGTCTTTAACACTCAAGCTGCTGTTGAAGTTTTTTGGCTAACGTGTCTTCATTCCTTTGTTTCCACAGATTGGCTCGTGTTGGGAAGGTGGGTCCTGTGATTGGCCAGTATGTGGACAGCCAGTGGTCGCTGGCCAGCTTCACCGTTCCAGCTGAATGTGCCTGTATCTGTGCTTTTGGAAAGAACACGTCCAAGAACGTCAATTCCGTCATCGGTGAGGAAACACATAGAAGTTCATGTAGTGGTTTTGGATGTGTGCAAAACACAACGACAAAAGAGAAAACACATTAACATTTAACAAAACACAACAACAAAATAATAAAATAGCTAATATATTTATATAGCTAAAATATTTTAATAAAAGGTGACTGTTGAGTTGTTTGGTTGTTAGATCTGAGAGTAGCTATAGATGTCCCATCCTTCCAACTTATAACCTGTTTATTATTTAGTTGTGATTATTTATATTAGAAACAAAAGCTTCAGGAGCTTTAACTTTAATTTAAGAATCTGAAAAGTTAAACTAACTGGTAATAATTACAGAGTGAAACCTTTAGTGTTTTGACAGTGATGGTTAAAATGCATAATATAAGCCCTTCTCACACATGCACTCTGGACGGTCTCCGGGCGATCGGGTCCGTTTGACTTCAGTGAGGGAGGGTCCCTGTGTAGAGAGAGCAGAAGGATCGATGTGGTACGAAAAGTTCGCTGCAGAAATCAGCAGATTTTTGTTTACAGCATCGAAGCAGAGCAAATCACATGATTAGAAACTATACACAATGTTTATAACCTCAGTGTAATGAAGGAGAGAAGCGCGATGCAGCAGCAGAAAGCTTATAAATATTTCCTAAATTTAACGATGGAGGCAGATTCACACAGACATTACTGACTTTATAATAGGGAGCTGCAGGAGAAAGTCCACGTAATGTCCGTGTGGGTTGACGTCAGTGTTTGCGTTCACATACGCAGCTCACCCGAGTAAAGTCCGGAGAAAGTCTGGAGTCCAGTGCATGTGTGAAAGGGGCTGTACTTCATTTTATTAATTATAGATACTACACTGGCTTTAATTGGGAATATTTAACATCCTTCTCTTGAGTAGCGTCATGTTTACACTCTTTACATGACTGTTATCATCCTGTCAGCGGTGCTCAGTCATTAACAGACTTGACTTCCTTTCCCCTCCTGCAGCCATATGCGTGGACGGGACCTTCCACAAATACGTGTTCACCCCTGACGGAAACTGCAACCGAGAAGCCTTCGATGTGTATCTGGACATATGTGATGACGATGACTTCTGAGGCCGCACCGACAGAGAACAGGTTAAAACATTAGTGGAAGATGTGAGGGTGAGAAGGACAGTTTGTGAAGAGTAGTGTCCACAGTGTGTAGCAGTGTGAATGTACGTACAGTTTCTTTTTTTTTCCTTGTTGCATCGTGACGTTGACAGGCTCATTATGTAAAATATGTATAATTGACCAATAAGTGCTTCTCTATAAAGACATGAAAGCCAAATGGAGCCATGAAGAAAGAAGCAAAAATCACAAAAAAGTGTAAAAATAAGAAAATAGAAACTAAACAAAAGCAGGTCTTATCTGCTGCCTGTTGCTGTATTTATGTGAAATAACTCAATTAAAATTCTTTTTTATAGAAATCACTATAAACATCTGTGTGTTTTTGACTTTTGTGTTTATAGTGTTTATTTCTCTGCAGTGATGGCGTCCTCTGCCTTCTCCAGGTGACACACACACACAGTCAGTTTATTAGGGACACCAAGTTGAAACTAACTTGTGTGATCTTCTCTTTTCGACGTGATCATGTTCAGATTTAGTTTTAGTGTAGTGAGGCTGTAGTTTGTGTTACTGGTCTTTACAGAGAGAAACACATTTCACCATCAAACTGTTGATCTGTCTTCACGAAAGAGGATTTACTGCAGGACTGAGTCAGTTTTAGAGTTTAGAGTAAGAGAAAAGGCTTAAACGGTAAAAAAGGGAAGGTTTATTTCGTGTGATTATAAATTGACTGACAGATAAAGAGATGGTGAAGCTGAAGAACTGAATAAAAGAGCTCAAAGCTCAGATCATCTAAAAACTCGTAACATGATTGACACGTACTTTTGTATTTGTTAGAGGGAGTTTGTTTCCTTGCTGGTAGTTCAGTCTGGCGAAAACACTTTGTGTTTTAAAAATGCCGGATCATGTGACATCTTTACTTTCTCTGTTAAATAATAACTATGGATACGACTACAGGTCAGCAACGGATTTCAAGCAATGTTTGCTGTTTTCACAACCTGCCCCAGTTTGTAGCAGGATTTTCAACTTGGTTGTTGCTGAAGAACGATACTGTTCAAAGTTCAGCATAGCTCAGCCCACAGGAAGACTTTCACCAGCTGGCCAATCAGAGTGGGATGGAGGGAAGGTGGGTCCTTAAAGACACAGGAGCTCAAGAGTTTTTAGTCTCAAGACCACAGGAGCTGTTGCATATGGACATTATAAGACATATTTGCTCTTTTTTTAACTTGTAAGTCATATAATATTGCATCAATAGAGCTTCAGAATAAAATATGAACCCTAATGTAAGTAGAATAAATTAAATAACAGCTAGAAATAACCTTTTCCAGTTATGTCTAAATGCTAAGCTACATGCTAAGCACAACTTTGAGGTGTTTATTCAGAAGCACGTGATAAATGTGAAACGCGCCTACAAATAAGCACCCATCATAAATAAATGAAAAATATTCCTGCATAGATAATAAACAAACTTAGAAGTGCTGTTACTATGTTTTCTGTATGTAAGACATTGTTAGGAAGTAACACCAAATGTGTGGACAGGGTGTCTAAAGAACATCTTCCTGTTGTAGCTGCAGGAGATGGAAACCGATTATGAGAAAAGAAAAAAGTGGAACACAAAGAAATGTTGGACAACCTCAACTCCAAAAAAAAATATGGGATGCTGTGTAAAATCTGCATAAAAAAAACTGAATGCCATCTTTTTTTGGAGTTGAGTTTGTACTTATCATTTCAAAACTCATTTACAAATGGAATTTGCTCGTGAACTTTTGCAAACAGCTTATTCACTGTTGTGCAAACTGGGGCTTATCATTCCCCAGCAGCTCTGTTTTTACTGTGCAGATGTTCCTCCAGATGCAGCACTCCATCGTGACACGTGCTCTTTCATGAAATGTTGTTGAAAGCTACTGAAGCTTCCCTGAATCTGTGCGACTGATCTGACATTTTAAACACATGCCCCCGTCGCTGCCCTCGCTTTTGTTCTGATACGTTAAAGGTTTGCTTCAGCCTCCGTTAGTGGTTCACGTCGCTGCCACTTGTCATTTGTGCAAGTGGGATGATGTTAAAGTGTCAGTGATGGATCACTGCACTTTTAATTTAATATGTTGTGTGTCCTCAGATGTCGTGAGTAAAATAAATCCTGTAAATGTTTACCTTGTGTCTGTTGATGTTAGGCCACAGATCAAATTAACGTGATATGTCGCACATGACCCAAGACTTGCTCTTTGTTTTGTTTTATTACAACACAATAAAGCTGAGTGAAGATTAGACAATTAATCATAATGATAATAATAATAATAATAATGACTGAGAACATTTTCAAAAGAAAATAAATCAGTTTTTTTCCATCTTAAATGTTACTATTGTGCCTTAGAACAGTTTTGATGTACTGATTCCCATTTTAAGTTTTATTCTTACTAAAATATGATGAACTAGTAAATAACTGTGTTATTATGGATGACATTACATAAAGAAGTCTCTACAGCACACGTCAAATAATTATTTAGTTCACCACCATAAAATCAGAGATGGCACAAGTGCATAAATACTCAAACTTGCCCAAAAAGTACGTTGCTACAAGTACATGTACCACTTCAAAGTATTATAACACTTTACAAGTAATATGTAGGTGATTCGCAGGTAACTGGGAGGTAACAGCTCAGCAATAAGAAGGAAACTAATTCTTTTTCATTATCACCATAACAATCCTGTCACATTATTACTGTAATATTAACTTGATGTTATCTTCAGTTACCAAAATGTGAACCCTGTATTAACAAATATTACCCCAGTATGTACTACATGTACTACATGTACATGTAGTACATTCAATTCAATTCAACTTTATTTGTATAGCGCCAAATCACAACAAAAGTCATCTCAAATGTTCTCAACATCTACATGTTGACTTTGTTTGTATTATTAGTTTAGTCTTTGCAGATTTGTGACCATTTTGCTTCTTTTTCAGGTCAGTCAGATAATATTTGTGGTTGTTTTTCATCCTTTCGCTGATTTTCCAACAGTTTATAGTCATTTCAGTCTGTTTGCATTTAGCAATTTATTAGTGAATCATTCACTGTTCCAGGAGAAAAAGACCTAATAATCTGAGGACACATTTTATTTCACCTCTGCAGGTCCTGTAGCTCACTGTGAAAATGAATTTCCTTTTCACTGCCATGTCGTCCTCACACGCTTCATGATCAGGATTTTTATTTAACTTGTGAAAACGGGAAAAGAAAAGTTTGTTGTGCTCTGAAGTAAAACGGGAGGATCATTTTGTTATCATCTAGCACCATCTGCTGGACTTGCAGCTACTCATCATGTCACCTGTGCAGGTGAGTCAGGACTTTCTGGTTAAATTTAAAATTTAAAAAAGAGAAAACAAGAAACAAAAGATTACAGTTCACACCTGGCTCCAACAGTCTGAGATCACATCGAAAATGTGTCATCTTTAATTTGAACATGGAAATAATCAGAAAGTTCTGACAAAGAAATATTTTGGATTAGTTCAGACACACTGAAACAAGTGAGGCACTGATCATGTTAAAGTCCTGGAGGATTTGATCGACTCGTCAGAGACAGAAAAGCAGCTTCATCACACAAACAGAATTTAGTAAATAAAGAAGTAAAAACTCAGAAGACTACTGCAAAAGAAACTGCAGTAATGATCTCAGAGGAGAATCTGTCTCTAAACCAGCTACAGGAAGAGAAACAAGAAGATCTGAGCTTGTTTACAAGACTCAACACTGTCAGTGACAATATTTGGCTTCAGTTTAATTTTCTTCTTTAATTTACATCACACTCATTCTTATGTGTTACATTTTTTTCTTTAAATCAGACTTTCCAAGCTTCTGGATCCAACTTTTAGTAGAAAAATAAACTCCTGAGGAACATTCCTGCTCACACTGAAACAATCACATAAAGGATCAAAGTTAACATTCAGCAACTCAAGTCTTTAATAAAAATGTTTTTTAGAAATTCAATTCACTGCCAAACTTATTTTATAGATATGGCTGCAGCAAATTATTATTCTCATTACTGATCAATCACTTGCAGATATTAAAACCTGTCTATCAGTTATGAGCTGTAGCGGTGCAGTTACCACGACTAGACGTTCGTGTCACCGTTCTGGTTTCAGACCCACTACGCCCTTAATGAGTGGTGATACAGTATCGTGCATTTATGACACATCAAGGTCCGTCAATTTCCAGCAAATCACATCTGGAGGCAACAATTGTTTAAAAATAAGAAGCGTCCTGCTGTTATATTTCATAACGTATGAAAAAGCCAAACAGAACCTGTTGTTTTCAGATTATGAGATGAAAATTATTTAACTTTTTGTGGGGAAACAAAATCAGACACAAATGATGGTTTAACACGTCTGGAGGGAGATGTTTTGATAAAATCCTCCACCTGCATCTTAGTTCCACTCCAACGAGACAATAATCACTTTCTACAATGAACCAGAAGCTGCCACATGCTCCAGCTTCCTCTACATGAAAGCTCCAGTGGAGGATGAGGTTCACACTGTCCTGAGTCTTTAGGTCTTTACTGGGAGGCAGCAGGACCAAACATCTCCATCGTCTCCAGAACGAGCGACAGATGATCCAGAAATGAGTTCACTGACACTCGGAGGATTCGAGCTTCATCGGCACTCCACCTCCTGAAACGCAGAGATGCAGAAGTTAAACAGAAGGAAACAGCAAACAGCTGGAAAGGTGTGACGCAGGCACAGAGTCTTACACGGACAACGTGCTGCCGGACACAGCGAGCTCTTTGCTGATGCCGCCTTTCCTCGGCTCTCGGTCTGGAGACAGTGAGTGCAGAGCGATGACTGCCTCATGAGATGATGGGAAGGGAACGTCCAGAGAGCTGCAGGAGGGTCAAGGCAGAACGATGGACAACACGGTTTTCATTTTCACTCACTGTATCTACAGTTATGATGTGAATGAGTCTGATGTGAGGTCCTCAGGGGACTTGTTCTTCACACCAACAGTTGAACGTCTTTCTTACCATCATAAAAAATCATGAGAAGCTGATAAAAAAGAAAATGATCAGACAGACACAGATCAGTTCAGTGGCTCCACTAACTGATCACTGCAGCAACAAAGATTCCTGTTAACTGGCAGCAAACATCTGTGTATAAGCAAATACTGTACTACCAAATAAATAGGTACACTACCTGTCCATTAATTAATTCCAGATAGTTTTTGTTGTACTCTCGTTTTCTCTCAAGGATTATTTAATTGAATTAAAACTTTATGGAAATATTTTGCGGTTTTGCAAAAATTTTGTTTATTAAGTTTTTTTCTAGGATCATTAACGCATTTTCTAAACATCTGGGTAAAAGGGTGTGTTGTCTGTAGCACGATATAAACGTTTCTCCTCCTGTTTCCTATCGAAGTAGCGACAGTCGACGAGTCAAAGCCGCCATCTTTGAAAAGATTCAGATGGAAACAACCTAAAAATCTTTTTTATCCTTTTTGCTTGATTAAATAGTGTCATCCAGAACACTTCAAGAGTCTTTGGAGACTCTAAAAATACATTTACCGGAGCGGTATGTGTTTTAAAACGACCTTCTGGGCTTTTCAAACATCGCTAGTTAATTAAGTTCTGCAAAAATCAATGGTTTTGTTTGTGAAGTTGTGAAGAATGTGCGAATCCACGAGGGGGAAAATACTGAAGCTAAAAAGGCGCTTTTCACAAATGAACGACAAAACATCAAGTTTAAACACATCGGTGTAACACAATACAACAGTAACATAAATGTCCAAAAAGAAAACCAAAGGATACAACTCCAGTTTGCCTGTTTCATGGTTTGTTTCTCCCTCCGCCATTTTGATTGTTGTTATGTCTTCTTCGCGTGTGGTGGAACAAAGACAGTGATGAAAGACTTCTGCCCCCAGCGGCGGAAGGTGGTCACTGCAGGCAGCTCCAGGTATTTTTCTGAAATTATTTTGTCAAAGTCACCAACTTATATTGACCATGACTGATTAATAATGTTAATAAAAAGGTGAAACTTCAAAGGGGGTGAATACTTTTTATGGGCACTGTATATGGGCTGTATTACATAAGCCATATCAGTATAATTAACTTAACTGACATTAGCAAACTGACCAGGTTTGGTAACAAGTTAAAGTTTTTATTACAGCTGATCTCAGCTCCATAAACCTGCAGTCTGACCTGATGATGGAAGGGCTGTGAGCCTCCATCATGATGCGGCGCTCAGACAGGATGTGACCCTGCTGGCCGGTGTCCATGGTGTGACGCTTCTTCAACACTTTCAGAGCAAACGATCGATTGGGATCCTTATTTAATTGCACCTAGGTAGCTTAGATTTAAACAGATTTACAAGTAGATCATCAATCATAATATAAATTAACGTGTTTCCATGTGGGAATTTGACTCAACTGGTTCTCCAGTTGGGAGATGATGAGGACACAATGAGATCAGGTCATTAAAACAGCTCCAGCCTCCTCATCTCTCAGTGTGTTTTACTTTCTACCTCTCACAGCAGAAAACACTGACACTTGCAGGTGTTTTATGTGTAAACCGAAAGCACAAAAAAGTGGATGGTCCTGAAAATCCCTCATAACTAAGAATAGCTGCAGACTGTAGTCCTGGTCAGACATGGAGCCAGTACTGATTGTACTTTACTGTAACTACAGCCAGTGTCCTTTCTAGACTACTGCCTGAACTAACTTTTAGATACTTTATTTACCTTCATAAAATCTGAAAAAAAAAAAAAAAAAAAAAAAAAAAAACA
>OMLM01008822.1:0-14674 GCA_900302695.1 Helostoma temminkii
ACCCACCCACACTGTGCAGTGTATGCAGTTCCTTGCTCTCCTCAGCACCTATACTAGTTCTTAACCCATTTGAAAGGCTGAATTTCTTATAACAGTAGAAATAATCTTAAAAAAGATGGTGCATGATGGCCTCCTTCTGGATGATTGCTGAACTACATGTGGTTTGCCACATATCCAGCTAGGGTACTTTCTGTTGTCGATTCTACTATCTTCTCACTGCCAATTTGAGGACGGGCTTCACTAACACAGGCTTCTCAAAAACCTCCCTGACTACACATTTCCAGCATTTGCAGCCCATGTTGAAAGACATTAAGCATGAGAGCCAATGGAGTGTAAGCTGGTGGAGGCACCAGCTGTTAGAACCGGGCAGCTTTGAGTGTGTGCCAGTTTCTGCAGATCAGTTGGCAGGCCAGCTCAAAGTGGAGAAAATGTCTAAAGCAAAGGGGGCTTAACTTCTCCTATGGTGGTGGTTACTAAAGAGCTCATTGTTTAGGACAATACCTATTCCACCCAGCAACTTGAATAGAAACCAGACTATAAGGGAATTTCTTTAATAAATATGTACAAAAAAGCTAAAATACCATGTTTTTCGAGAAACTTATAAATCTTTTCTTACACAAAGCATATTCTTGGAAAGCAAAGCTCTACAAGGAAACTGGTTTCACGCAATACTTAAATACACAACAATTACATTGGCTTCAGAAAGTCTTTTTTGCTTCAGGTCATTGTTGTGAACTGTCCCAGGTTGAGTGAACTCCAGAGCAGGTTTTCATCAAGTACTTCCATATATTTGGCTTCATTCAGCCTTTGTTCCATTCAGTCCCTGCTTTGACTCAGTGCTTGGAGTTCTGGATAAAGAGTTAAATTTTGTCACATCAAGTCAGAGAATCTTTTTTCCTCATGTTCTCAGAGACCTTTAGTTATTATTTGACTAACTCCAAGCATGCTGTCAGCAGGCTTTTACTCCAAGTAGCTTCTATCTAGCCACTGTACCTTAAAGGCACGATTGGTAGAGTGTTACAGTCATTACAGCAGTTCTCCCATCTCCTCAGAGGACTTGTGACACTGTCACAGGGGCCGTTGGTCTCTTGGTCACCTCTTTAACCAGGATGTTTCTTTGCTTTCTCACTTGCTCACTCTGTGCTTCCATAGCTGAGGACATTGTCCTCTTGGGAACACATTTTCTGGGAACATTTTTGCTAGAACAACAAGAAATAAAAAGATCCAAGCTGTTATAAACTAGTTGGAAATAGAACAACAAAAACAAAATTAAAACATAAGTTAGGCAATCAGCATAAGTGTTGTTCTTATTTCATTTCATTATTTTGGCACTGCAAGAGAACAGTCGTTTAAAAGGTCTGTTACTGCATTGCTAATACCATCAGACATGATGTTCACTTTGATTACTCAACTTTCTGTAAGTTGAGTTTCATACCACAGTATTAAGACTATGGATAGAGGAGGTAGAAACTATTTATAATAATGATGACTTCCCCGCCATCCTCTATGTATATATTGGAAAAAACTAACAAAAAAAGCACCTCTACTGTAATTAAACTGTATGGACAAAATGACAGAAACAGGATATTAGTAAAGGCTTACCCCCAGCAGTAACGCAAAACACACCAATTACATAGCAGTGTGTAGGAAGTTTAATTTTCCACATGAGACATAAAATGAATACAAAAACAACCAGGCTTTTGAACAACAACAACAAAAAAACAGTTTTGGTCACGAAATAAATAAAATCTTTGCAGCAGTCACGAGTCACTGTTTTCTGAACTGGAGTCAGTGGAGCTGGTGGTGGCAGAATCTGAGGAACTGCTGTTGCTGATGTGTTGAGACACAGCTTGACTGCTTTTCTCTGAAGAAGAAAAGGAAGCACCATCATTAGTCAAATGCTACAGATACAATGTATTAGAACCTTGACATGAAATGATTCAAAACCTTACTTTGAAATCTCTTAAACTTCTTGTGCAGACATGACTTCACATATTGCTCCAGCTCTCGCAGAGTGGACGGCTTCAGTTTCTCAAAGTCGATCTCGATCTCATCCGGGCTGTTGTCACACATCGAGGGCTCTTGTGTCTGAATTATCTGAACCACGCGGCCGAGCTTCACGCCAGATAACCGGTTAATGTCCAGGCTCAGCTGGTGCTTCTCATCGTACGTCATCGGCAGATATTCGTCATCTGATTCCCACTCTTTGTGTCCCTTCCAAGGCTGCCTGAATTTCAAAACATAGTGGTCAAATGTCTCTACGAAGACATAGACATACAGTTAATATAGACTTTATCAGTTACTCTATGTAAAACATGCCTGGAGTTGCAGTTGGAAACACATTTGGAAGTCGCACTGGCTTTATTTTGCCTGATGTGGCCCTTCTTATGCTCTTTTTTCTTCTTTGGTTTATTTACAGGGTCTTCGGAGAGTGCAGCAAGCTGTTCATGAACAGCCTTAAGCTGGGAAGATTGTCAGCAGAAAGGGGTGAGACTAATGCCACGTAGAAATATTATATTTTTATATATATAGACAGAGCAGAAGAAAAAAATAGAAGCACCAGGAAATGCAGCTCAGAGAGTAGGTGCTATTTGCAAACTAACAAGTATGAAAATACAAAGAAGGAGAAGGTCTCATTGAGTAATTGTGGGAATGCTAGGCCTAGACTAGCTCAGCATAAAGTTCTTTATACACCTTTCTCTCTGTGCTGTGTGTTTGAGAGCCTAAAAAGTAAGGCGAGAAATATTTCTATAAATGTTGTTTTTTGGTGCTGGTAGAGCAGATCAAATCTCCTCACACACCAAATATCTTCTGTGTGCAGCTGATAACTGATATTTATTTAACAAAGAGGGACTCAAATAATTCTGGAGTTTAAGATGGTGATGTTGTATAACACGAGGTCTGTGCAGGAACCCACCTGTTCTGCACCCACCTGTTCTTGCAACTCGGCAAATCGGGTGGCACGCTCCTCTGCCGAGTCAGATTTGTCAAAACAGCAGGAGCTGTTGCTATTTATCCTACCACTGAAACATGTGCCCTTAGCAGGAGTGGCGTTGGCTGGTGAAATCACCTCCACAAACTCATCAGGCATCTTTGCAAACTTCTTCTCGAACACACCCTGAAGCAAACGCAAGCAGGAAGAATGAAGAATGGAGCGAAATGGAAAGCAAGACTATAAAACAAATGAATACATTTTATTTTTTTAAATACGCACCTGAAGTTTTCTGGCCTTTGTGACAACATCATGGTGTGGAGGGTTGTATTTGTAGCAGTTGGAAAAAATTAACCTGATATCTGCAGCGAAACTTTGTGCACTCTGGTACTGTCCTCCATCCAGCTTTTTCTGAAAATTAAAACTCAGGCTCAGCAAAGACATCAAAACAAGATTGTGTACATAAATATATGTATAAACTGCACATACTTTAACAGTGCTGAGATCCATGGGGTATTTGATGATGTCATGGTAGTCATGTAGCTGCAGCGCTACAGTGTCTACAGGCTTGTAGAAAGGCCAGGCGTAGGTGGAATGTTTCTTAGACAGCATCTCCTTCAGGATATCCTCACAGAACTTGAGCTGCTCGCTCAATCTTCTCTCTTCGATTTCTTGTTGTGTCGACTCCTTTACGTCAAAGTCATGCTTTAAAGGATTGGTGGCTTGGCTTGTGCTTTCACGTCTCCTCTTGCTTTGTGATAAATCACTCATACTGGTTATGACTGCTGAGGACAAATCAGTGTTTGTGTCCTCCTTCCTTTTCAGCTCTTTTTTCTTCATTTGCACAAAAGACACCACAGTAAGGGCAAATTCTTTGTGTGCTCTCAGATGTTAAAATATAACTGAGGGGCAGAGATGCAAATGGTGACTCACTTTTGTGGGTGTAGTAGATGAAGGATGGGTAGTCACAGTTCCATCTTGTCCACCTGTATAGTATACATGTAGTACCACAAATGGAAAAAAGAGACTTTTGTAAATGTTTTGAAGTATGCAAAATTATTCCTTGCAACTTGTAACATTGCCTTTTTCAGCAAAGCAGAAATATTCATGTGATTATATGCATAAAGGATAATGCCTACATCTTTTTCTGTGTTTCACTGTGCAGATTTGGATTTTTTATTTATGAAACACACAAAAGATGCATTTTAAGTCTAAGCGTCTGCACAAACTTACCCACACAGAAGAAAAATGCTAACAATTATAATGTTAAGAGCAATTTACCAGATTAGAATTTAGAATGAAAACCTTAGTAGACAATTTATAAGGAAGAGAAAAAAATAGAGTCCTGATGTGTAAGTGGAAAGACGAAGAAAAAAAAGTGCACAGTATATAATTTAGTGGAGATTGTACTATTAGGTTTGATCTTTATAGAATCACATACACACTCTCAAGGGACTGTTTCAATGAATAAACCATTGCCAGAATCTATTCCCTAACACTCATATGGTTCAATGTGTTTTATATTTCTTATAATTACTTCTAAGTAGTTTAATGATTTTCTTTCTTTTTAATTTATTTACAGATCAGACTTATCTAATATATAAGAACATTTGCATGCAGTTACTACAGAGCATGTGGACAAGTACAAATTTCTGCAGTCTCAAAATTATTCAACCAACTACATAGATCCCTCATAAAAGCACACATTAGTAAATCAGGTATTGTCCCGATGCAACGTATCAAGGGTTTGTTAGCTGCACTAGGTGTCAGTTTGCACAGCAAAGTGCATATTAAACACTGAAGGCTTCAATGCTAAAAGTCTAAAAGGTTGGCTACAATATGTTCACAATCATATAAATAAGCCTCAGATGTTTTGACATTCTGTTCTGTGGAACTTTTTAGACCTATGGATCAGCATGAATTACTCTAGCACAGTTTTCAAACAAGTAACATTACCTGGTGTACTACTTTTCTTGCCCTTCCCTTTGGCAGCATTAGGCAAAAGCTCAACTTCCCTCTGAGGCATCTGGGAAACTTTTTGCAAGAAAATCTTTTCTAAGGCAAGGGCCATCAGCACTATGTCATCTGTAGGCTAAAGGACAGATGAAAAACTGTGAGGATTTCATTTTCTGTGAGGCCAATCGGCACGATGTATTACCTTTCATGAAACTCCTCACCTTGTTATATATGTAGCAGTTGGTGAACATAGTGTTGAAGTCTTGCATACATTCACTTGCAGTCCAGTAGTAGTTGTTCTCAAGTCGTTTCTTGATGGTTCCCAAATCCATGGGAGATGTAATTATCGTATGATAATCCTGATTAAGAAAAAGAGTCAATGTCTCAGATTAATGATGTCCTACTTTGTGATTTGGTGCAACATCTTCAAAACAATCTGCCAAAATGTGACTGATGAGTGAAGAATAATTTGTCCTTGCTTTCAACGCCTAAGGTAATTCCATTTTGAATTTCATCCATGACTGAAGTAAAAAGAAAATATTTTACACAAAGTGACTAGATCTGATCACAAATACTAAACTAATACTTGTGCCTGCCTTTGTTTTAATGATGGTCCAGCTATTTTCAGTTCAGAGAATTATTCATTAATAATACAAATGATGGCCTAAATTACTTAATAATACCCAATCTGTAAAAACTGGAATAAAACTTTAGCCATGACTGTGTTTACAACACAATGTGTGTGTTACAAACGTAACCAGCAAACAATGCATACAACTTCACCTCAACACCAACATCTCTTTCTAAGAACAAAATCCCTGCCACTTTGGATAATTTGCAGTTTTAACTGGGACTAAATAATTATGAACAGCTGCAAAGAGTATTTAAGAAATACATAAATAAAGTTAATCAACAAATTTAATTAAATAACAGACTAAAGATGTTAAAAACGCAGTAATATGGATTCAAGTTTATTTCAACAAAATTTAGGGACATGACACATGTATTAGTAAAGGCTGTGAATGCTAAATGAAGTGTGGCACAACTTTCCAGTGTCAATACTCACTGTATTGTGTTGTTTAAATAAGGCGTGTATAAGGATTAAGAGGCAACCAAAACCAAAGGGGAAACAAAAAACAAGAACAAAAAGGGACAAAAAAACAAAGTTTGGGAATTTAGAAGTGGTTTTACAGTAAAAAAAACCAAAAGGAAAATAGATGCTTTTCCAAAAGATAACACACAATTTATACTGATCTCTCAGAGTTACAGACTACATTGATGTGTGAAAAAAAATCTAGTTCAGGCAACCAAAGCCTGCATATCACTATAATTTTTTTGTAAATGTGGCTAAAACAGTTATATTTCAAATAGCTGACCGACAGCTCAGTAAAAATACTACAGATGAAGCTGAATTACAAAAATTTAACTCAAAAAACAAATAAACAAAACAGAACACATTGAAATGTTTTGCAACTTGCAACTTTTAAAAATGTGAAGAACATTCACATCACACTCACTGGTAGTCCAAGAGTGACTGCATCGACAGGCTGGTAAAAAGGCCAGGCGAACTGGTGCCGCCACAGGGATTTGATCACTACATTTTGCATAAACTGCAGCTGGTTCGTCCTCCGGCCTGGTTTGTTGGGATTGGTCACCTCAGGAGGTGGAGGATTCACAAGCTGAGGAGGGATGGTGTCTTCTGACATGATAATGGCACCAGGAAGCAAATACACACAGCTTCTGCTGGTTTCACTTATCTTGTATGAGTTATGTAGTTCTTGTCTTCCTGGTTATCAAAGGTTCTGAGGCAACACCAGCTTCATACATCGTTTTCATTCCACACACTGTGACCTGTTGACAGAGATAAAGGGTGAAGACAGGGTGGTTGTCATGGACCAAAGATATACACAAACCATACAGGGGCTTCATAAAGTACTCAGATTATACATTCCCTTGTTTTTTTGCACACTTGAGAATTGATACAATTGGCTACAATCTACACACACTAATAACAGTAATGGCAGAAAGATAAAACTATGATAAAACTGTGACTGTGGATGAGGAGGACTTTTCCTAGAGTTGGCTGTCTGGCAAAATTAACATTAAGTAATGTTGGTCAGAGGTGACACAGAAACCAGTGGTTACTTCACATATAACGTTGAAATAGCTTTTATTAAAGTTTAGTCCAACTAACTGTTAGGTTGTATTACCCTACTGAGTAAACCTTTTTGAGTGAAAAACGCTGGGATGTGTTTGCTGATGAACCTACCTTGCTATTATTAGTTGGCCTAAGTAAAGCTAAACGTTCACCACCGAACCATAACTTACACACAATAAGTCATTAGAAACAAGGAATGCGCCACACTAACAAAAATAATAATCTTAAACGTAAGTGAGTATCACACTGCTTACTCGAAATTCTGTGGGTCAAGTTTGAGCACTAACTTTTTACACGGAGCCTTCTGGGAGCTACCTGTTACCGTCACATAAATAAGGGTCTTGTATCGCAGAGCATGACGGGAGAGTAATGGGTAGATATCATCCAACGTAGACTAATGAACTTTTTACTGATTTATTTTGCTAATAAAACTTGTTGGAGCGACAATCCAGGAGCTGCTACACATGACAGAAGGCTGTATCCCACCCTGAAGGCTATACACAAAACCCAGTTAGCTCTACAGTTTACCTTTACACCTTCTTGAAAACTGCAGAATCTCTCGCTGAAACAAACCCACTGCTGGGAGTGAACGCGTTCCCCTTCTTCCTCAGCTTCACTGGGGGACCGTTAACCAGAATGAAAGATGGATCCTGCCACCTAACGCCAAGGAGACGCAACAGCTAGCTTATAACAATATTAAAAAGCAGAAACGTTTCTCCTTTACCGTGATGTTCAGTGTATTCGTAGATAGCAGCATATTATCTGCAGCACGTTTCCTTTGTGAACGTTATCTCTTAAAGGCTTAAGTCAAAAGGGTGGTTAGTCACAATAAAATAGATTTAGAAATGAGGCTCAGTTGGAGGTAATTACTTTTCCTAAATTATATTTAAGTAGACACACCAACTTGGCATTATAAAAATATTTTCTGAGAGATTAAGCTGGAAAACGTTGGTCGCTAAAGAAACGAAAGCTAACTCAGTGACAAAATATTGTTATATTGTAATATTGTCGTTCTGACCCTTATTGTCCTTCATGGCTTTCCGTAACTTCCAAACGTCATACACATGCGCAGAGACGCACATCCGCACCACATTCCCCGCTTCTCCTCGCAGCTTCGTTTTCGTACAGGCAAACATTCAGGAGCAAGGCACTTGATTAATGCCTTTTCCATGCTCGTCTGAATAAATATACGCAGGTATACCTCACTAATCTGTACAAAGAATAACAGTCGGACCGTGAAGCTGTACTAAATACCCGTGAGTACTGGCTAATTTCTAAAGTGAGTCCTCATTGTTTGAATGGAGGGCCACACCGTGGCAGCTCTGCCAATTTTGTCAACAGCATCAGTAAATTTAAATCAGACTGTTGCATGAACCGTCTACCTTTAACGTACCATTGTATGTAAACCAATGTGTTTAAGACTGAGTTTATATCGTTTCTCTGTTGGGTACAAAAGCCCCAATGTTGGCACAAATGCGTTATTACACCAAACGTTACGGTCAGTTCAGAGTTGTCAACGAAGGCATTCGGTTTCGCTCTTTGTTTTCTCTACTGTCGCATTAAACTAAAACACAGACTACCATACATATGTTAAAACTGGCATTGTTTGACTGTAAACGCTAATACTGTTTAACAACTTTAACTATCATAAACGGTAAGCTAAGGCAGGATAGCAAAAGCTAGCTAAAACTAGCTAACTGTGTGTAGCTAAAGCTGCAGTAGTGGCCTGACTAGCATGCCTATCAAAACAGAGCTGGGAATTTATGTGTAATCATTCTGCTAATGAAAATCTTCAAGGCACCAGTGTTATAGCGTTAAACATCACGGAAACCATAATAATCAAACAACCTGTGTAATTACTGATTTATTATATATTATGTCGTTTAAATTAAACACAAACGTACCACAGGATTTTGGCTTGTAATACTGACCCTAAGCCTGTGTTAGGGTTTTATTGCAGACCACTAAATGCCCTAGACAGTACTGTGTTCCACAGATGCCTCTGCTCTTATGCAGTGTGTTTCACGATGCTTCACCATGGTTGACTGTGAGTTTATCAGTGCACACTGGTTTATAAACCAGCACCTGTTTCTTCTGTCTTTCAGGGTTGTGCACAGTAGATGCTAGTTTCTTCACCATGGCAACAGAAGATAAAAAGCCAGAGACGGATACAAAGCCCCCTGTTGTGCCATCAGCATCTGCCAGTCAAAGCAAGGTTTGGATTTTTTAATAATTTTAGTTTTGCTAGGTTTGTTCTTTGCTGTCATTGCAGCACCGTATCGTTAGTTCAAGTATCATAATTGCAGTTAAGATCAGAAAATATTGAAATGTAGAATTTGGGGAAATTCCTCTTTTTTTTTCTTAAATGTTAGGTTTGAAATATGTTTGTTTTTGTTGACAGTCTGCACCTGCCAAACCAAACTACAGCCTGAAATTCACATTAGCTGGCCACACCAAAGCTGTCTCCTCAGTCAAATTCAGTCCCAGTGGAGAATGGCTCGCCAGTTCATGTGAGTTCCCTGTCATGTTTCCTTGTTCATTGTTATAACTGTAGCGAGCCCAGAAGTATGGAGCCTGTGGCAGCACTGACTGTTTCTATTGTCTCCTTACAGCTGCTGATAAACTCATCAAAATCTGGGGCGCATATGATGGCAAGTTTGAAAAAACGATATCTGGACATAAACTTGTGAGTTTAACTGATTCTTATCTTTACTGCTGATTTGTTTCTATTTTTGTTTTGATGACGTCATAGGTTTTGATAAAGATGATCACCAATAAGACACAAGCCACTGTTTCATTGTTTACCTTTCTCACATTGAACAAGTTTACACACTTAGTAACCAGGCTACTGTAAATGTACCAATACACGCAGCACATCAATGATCTGATTTGTCATCTAGCTCTGACTTATGTTAGAAGGATTGATCACAGATTCTAACTACAGTGATATGAGGTGCTTCTTCCAGCCTTTTTTGTTTTTGCTTTGCCTCCATCATTGCAGCATGAAAGTGCTGTGAGAGAAAAATAGACTCATTCTTTTTACCACATAAAATGTGAAAAATACATGACAGACAACAACTGTTTCTGCAGGACACGTATAATAACCTTCTTTTCATTCAGCCACTCCACTCTCCTCCATGCGTTTCAAAAATAGCAGATTAGTTTACTTGTATACACAGGAAATGAGCATTCCCTGGGTGAGGAATCTCAAAACCTCTACTCTGATCACAGAAACCAAGTTTCCTGCAATGATTGTTTACACACTTGTTGCCTTAATCAGCTCTTCGAGTAATATATTCCTAATTATTTCCTGTGAATCCGCAGGGCATATCTGATGTGGCCTGGTCGTCTGACTCCAACCTCCTGGTGTCTGCATCAGATGATAAAACACTGAAGATCTGGGATGTCAGCTCTGTAAGAGAACACGCACTGCTGGGATAGTGTAGAATTGGCTTCACAGTACTACTGAACTAAACAGGCTCTATCAGATAAAGAGTGTGATTTGTAAGATAATATTAATTCACACTTTTTAGATTCATGTCTGAGTGTTACAATTTTTAACATGATTCAAGCTGAATTATAGGGAAAAAGGTCTGACACTGTTTGTGCTGTTGAATATGTGAAATTTGATCTGTTTTTCTCTCATTCAGGGAAAATGCCTAAAAACTCTAAAGGGTCACAGCAACTATGTCTTCTGCTGCAACTTCAACCCCCAGTCTAATCTTATCGTGTCAGGATCAGTAAGTATGAAACTTCTGGCACGAAACAAGCATTAAATGCAAACCAGATGTTACACCATCGCTCAAACACTCAGAATTGTTTGCGCGCCTCTGTGGTTTTGGATGAAAAAAAAAACACTGACAAATGTTGTATTTTTTGCTTCAAGTTTGATGAGAGTGTGAGGATATGGGACGTGAAGACTGGGAAATGTTTGAAAACCTTGCCGGCTCATTCTGACCCCGTCTCTGCTGTAAGTTTGTTGTTTTAAATTCTTGACGAATCCTCTGCATCACTACGGCAACAGCAATGTGATCTTCTGTCTCGACTTGCAGGTTCACTTCAACAGGGACGGCTCCCTGATTGTGTCCAGTAGCTATGATGGCCTTTGGTGAGGACACACTTTATTATTATTATTATTATTAATATTAGTATTATTATTAGGTTGTTGTTGTTGTTTTCACCTTAACTTCACAGTAGTTCAACAATTTACCTTAAATCTCTTTAGTTGTGTTCCACCTTCTTTAATTAATCTTCTAGCTTATTAGTGATGGTGTGACATGCAATTGTGTACCATTATGTTTTTGTTTTTTTCCCTGGTTATACAAATTCAGCTTTAAGGAAATAATAGCACACAATGCTGCAACATGCAGAAATACTAGATGCAATTTCATAATGCATATAACCAAATCTCATTATATTGTTACATTTGTATGTGGCAAGCCCAATTAGCAACCACAGTGTTTCATAATAAGAACATCATGCTTTTGTATTGTCAAAAGCAGAACTGAAAATCTCACTGAACCTAAAACCTAAATACTTAATGATAAAATAATTAATCTACTTCCAGAATCTAAACACTTCAGATTTAATTACAACTCTGTATCGTCGTCTTTAAAAAAAAAACATGAAGACTTTGAAAGATACGTTTTGACAGTGCCTTAGATGTGTAGATGATGTGTTTGACTTGCAATAATCCAGCTGCAACTGTATAAAAACATTGGCATTGTTATACAATAAGCAGACTTCTGCTGATTTTGAGGCTCTTATAAATGATTTTTATCACAAACTTTAGAGTTTTGATGTTGATAGTTTTTTTTTTATGAACATGTTCTGTTCTTGTTTCATTGAGTCTGTACTTACTTCTTTATTAATTTGCGTTTACAGGCTACTTACGGACAAAAACAGAAACAGACTGCATAGCATTGTTAAATGTATTGTAATATTACAGGAACGACACTGAATGAGCTTTCTAATCAGCAACGACTGGACTTTGAAGAAAGCCCTGTCTGTTTTGGCTGATCCTGGCCATCCCTTGTCCAAGGAGTTTAAGTTGCTCCTGTCTGGGTGTAGATATCATAAGATAAGATAAGATAATACTTTAATGATCTCCAACTGGGAAATTCCCTAATGTATCAACATGTAGGACAAACTGAGTGAAAAACACTCGCTGCTGCCGTTGAGTTTTTAAATAACGCATCATGATTTTACTCTTATAATTGGATTGTGTTCTCCTGCTGACTGTACAGGGATTTGCCTCTTGAGATATTGATCTCTGCTGACACGCTCTGAGTTCCTTGTTGCGTTTTAAAACAACTCTTAACTGTTTTTTAACCATTGACAGCCGAATCTGGGACACAGCATCCGGGCAGTGTTTAAAGACACTCATAGGTAAGATTACTCAGCATGTGCAGCGTTTTCAGAGCCACTTCACAACCTTCCAGATGTTGCTATTTCACCAGACAGAGAATAATTGTGTTTACAGTTTGTGCTGACTGTTGTTTTTGTGTTGCGTTGTTAGACGATGACAACCCTCCTGTGTCATTTGTGAAGTTTTCCCCTAATGGGAAGTACATCCTGGCAGCTACATTGGATAAGTGAGTATAAAGTGCTGTAGAGAGGAGTTTCAGATGTCGGTCAGTATGTTGTGTATCTGCTTCAGTTATACATGATTTTCACCAGCAGAGGGCAGTAGAACAGCAGGTTTTCCTCAGCTGCTGTTTTGTAAAACTGAAATGTTTCAGTGTTAAAAGTAGTGTTTTGATGTTTAACAGGTGCATTGCTGTGTTTGTGTTCATTTTTCAGCACGCTGAAGCTGTGGGACTACAGCAAAGGAAAGGTAATCTGATCTGACAATCTATAAAATCTATAGAATAAACTGCTTGAATTTCATTAGATTAAACATAAGATTATGAACCTCATGTTTTTGTGCATGACATCGGTAACTAATATTTTTCTCAAGTTTATTTATCAGTATATACAGAAAATCCTCATTCATTTTATTTGCATATTTGCCACGCTTAAACGATTTAGACAATCAAACAAATTTTAATATTAGACAAAGACAAACCAAGTAAATTTAAGAAAAATATAAAAGTTTATAAACAATGAAGGGGGCAAAAACTTTTTCAAAGCGCTGTACACCATTGAGCCTTTACTAAAGTAATCATAGGTGCCTCCCTCAACATTAAACTACTCTGTGGTGCATTAGCTGTTTTTGCCTACTGATGCCTCCAGTTTCTTGATATATGAACATTTGTATGAAATCAGTTCTGTCAGGCACAAGCAAGTAACTGACATCAGACTTTTTTGTTGTTTAAACAAAACATGGACTATTTGAATATAAAATGTTATTTCAGTTGTGGTAAAAATAATACTTCTACACTGGTGACTGAAAGACACGGTGCATTTGCAATGACTACCAGGAGTTACCAGTATGTATATGTACTTTTATTAATGCAAATAAACAATTAAAATTGTAATATTGAGAAATACTAATAGATGAAGCTTGTCCACATCTGGGCCCTGCCCTGTGAAACTCGGCACGCTCTCGTCTTGCTGATTTTTGACTGCAGTTCCTTTGTTCTTTCTTCATTTCAGTGCTTGAAAACGTACACTGGCCATAAAAACGAGAAGTACTGCATATTCGCAAATTTCTCTGTCACCGGTGGTAAGGTAAGAGCTGTTGCTGAGCGTGCACGTGTTGACACAGGACTTTTATTCCTGCGTGTTTTAATAAAGCCCCATGGCATTTAAAGCCTGACCTCACAGTTTGAACAGAAGTTCATGTGCACAGGTTAAATTATGACATTAAGTTAAGCAGCTCCTCTTTTTTATTTATTTTTTTGCAGTGGATCGTGTCGGGCTCAGAGGACAACATGGTTTATATCTGGAACCTCCAGACAAAGGAGATTGTGCAGAAACTCCAGGGCCACACAGGTACAGCAAACACTGTTTTGTTTTGTTTTTTTTACCTAAGCTTAACATCTGACACTGTCTTAAGTAGTAACTTTAAGTAGTACTGTAGCAATACTTTCACTGAGTGAAGAACCTGTAGAATCATGGACTATGTTACTCATAAAGAACAAGACGGATACTAGTGGCTCAGTTAATAAATTATATTCTAGGTGTAATATCTTTACAAAATCCTCACCTGCTGTTATTAGCACGGTTTTAAATTTCCTTCTCATCTCTTCTCAGACGTCGTCATTTCGACTGCCTGCCACCCGACAGAGAACATCATCGCATCCGCAGCTTTAGAAAATGACAAAACCATCAAGCTATGGAAAAGCGACTGCTAAACCCTGGAGGATCTTTTGAACCATTCATATTTCTTTTATTATTATATTTTCCCCTACTTTTTGTTACAAGAGGACTTTTTTTTCTGAAGAGCTCCTGCTGGATGCAGAGGGCTTTAAGGTAATGAAATTCAGCAAGGACAACCAAATCAGACACATCAGCCACATTACAGAATGAGCATCAGTCCTGCAGCCGACGCGTTTCCCTCATCACATCTGAGATATTCCATCTGTCTGTTAATGTGCCAGATTTGGTGACTTTTGTTATACAATGTTCTGGTGCTTCAGTATTTTTGACATTGCTTCATACCAGCTCAAACACGCACATTACTG
>OMLM01008822.1:19298-34266 GCA_900302695.1 Helostoma temminkii
TATGTATGTATATATATATATATATATATATATACATACATACACCTACAAGCATAACTGTCGGTGTTAACACCTGATCTTCTCTGCTTTTCGTGTCAAGGTGTAGGAACAGCACAGATGAAATCGATGGCTCAGTGTGTTTCTCGTGTCGTCTGTCCATCCTCATTTCAGTCCACTGTTGTTACTTGTGTTGTTGTGTGATTCATATATATATTTCTTATTTATATATTTTTACAAGGTATAAAACACACCCATAGACATGATGTTCATCGTTCGGAGACGCATCAAAAGGAGCTGAGGAGGAGGAGGAGGGGAGAAAAGGGAGAGGCGCTCCTTCCAAAGTCAGGATTTTAAAAAGGAACTCTGCTCCTGATCCGGGGTCGGTGGGAGATGTGGGGGGGAGAGAGTGAGGAGGGCTCAACCCTCTTTGCTATTATGTCATTTGATGTGGGGCTTCTAGCATCTCCATGAGAAATGTGTCAATGGGCGTGTCGCCGATGAGCTTGAAGAAGAACAAGTGCTCCAGACATTTCAGGCCGATAGAGCGCAGCGCTGGTAACCGCAGCAACAGCTTAGCGAATCTGTCACAACACAAGACATAATTAGACATGAGACTAGAATAAAATATCACCACTGTAGATGTCACAGGAAGAACGGGGGTTGAGGACATGATGATAAAGCAATGTTAATATAAACTACACCACTTTTATCAAACATACAGTTCCCTCCAAACATATATGGATTAAAATAAGCACAGGAACCTGGTGTTATTTCTGTGTTCTGTGTTCATACCTGCCAGGCTGCTCAGGGTACTTCTGTTTGCAGTAAGCCTCTAAAGACGCGTAGACTTTCTCTCTCAGAGCTTCTACCTCACCTGGGTTGGACAGACCTTTAGAGTCTGAGGAAAGGCACAGAAGATGAAGAATAAGCAACAACCCTGCCCATGTCTATATAAAGTTGTTCTGGTTTGGTTAATGTGATATGACTTTTTTTTTTTTACATTCTTACACTCTTACAGTCAGTGAATGGCTAAATCAGTGTAAATTATAGTTTAAAGTCTCGCTCACTGCACCTTACAAGTTGAGTTTTAACCTCACAGCCTCATTGTGGACGTGTGTCACCACATTCTGGGCTACGACCAATAAGGACTGTAATTTCAAAACTGCGCTAATTTAAGCTCCAACAACACAAACACATTGCTGATTATTATTTCTGATGAACAAAGGTCTGGACAACTGATCAACAATGAATGAACATTTGTTGCCAGTGACTGGACTAGATCACACAGTGTGGGAAAGGAGGGACTGAGGGCCTTTTTAGCCTCAACGTCCCCTCCCCAACTGCGCCCTAACCCCTTTGCTTTCTCACTGAGTTCAGTCTAGTGAACCCCTAATTAACAAGGAATCAGGCCGAGAAGTGAAGTGGAGGCCAGTGGGCCTGGATATGGCTTGTGGAACACAGAGCATCAGTGTATTTAGGGTGAACAGTGGCCCCAGAGGGACACAGGGAAGCTCTCACATTGAGTCAATAAAAACCCAGGTCACAATCTGACAGCTTGGTTTTGTGTACTTTGGTGCTATATGGATTTGTAGGTTTACCTTCAGCTCATTTGTCGGGCAAATATTTACAACAAATGCATATAAGTTTTTACTACTAGTGGTCTCCATTCCTCGAGAGAAAACCGATTCAAAGAAAACAAAGGTAAGTGAAAAACAGTCCCCACTTCTCATGTTACATTAATGAGGTGAAGCTGATTCACCAGCAGTAAACCTGAAATTACACTCCAAATAAAAAATAAAATAAAATACAATACCCTCGCACTTGAGAGAGAGACACATTCAAATATGATCCCATTGGAGAAATTTTTTCATTTTTATTGTTTCTGCAGTAAAATCAACTTCTATGTGCTATGTGCAGTATATTCTAAATATATTGCTGACTATATCGCTTCTGTTCTTGATTATTGTCCTGTTCAAAGCTATAAAACTTGTATTTGCAAAATACTGTTGTGCAGTGGAGAAATGAATTATACTGCATGTGAAAATCTGTGTAAACTGGAAATGATTGTACCTAAATTAAAGCACCACGATAAAAGTACATTTTACATTTTAGCCTGCCAGAGGAAGGATTTTGAAACTAATGGATCATGCTGTATTCTAGCAGTACTTGCTTCTGCGGAATGTTGTTTTCAAAAAGTAGCAGGTTTAGAGCTCACAAAGGTCTTGAACTTGAGTAAAATATCCACTGAACTGTAAAACAAACACAGTATTGCTGTGAGAGAACAGTCACATATTGGAAATATGTCAGCAGCGTTGAATTCTGTTGTGGATGCAAAATGTGCAGCTTTTTTTAAAAAAATTTTTAATAACTGTGCTGGGAGAAGAAAACATATTTGTATAGCAGCTCTGAACTATGAAACCTATATGTAAACTGTAGCCAGTTGTATTTTCATATTTTGTATTTTCATAATTTCATCAACAACATTCAGTTGTTTTGACTGAAAGTGAAATTGAAGCTAGAATGAAAAGACATTGCTTTACATGTCTGAAACACAATTTACAGCTTCTTTAATCTGCCACAGAAAATGAAAGCACACGCACAGCGATAGTTACCTGGGTTGAACAGGACTATAGCTCGAAGGCACCCAAGTTCCGTCTTATCCATCTGCATGTCCCTCATCTTAGACACCAGTTCTGTGAGCACTCTGTGCAAAAGAGATAAAAGCAAGACAAAACACAAAGTCAGAGATTTGGCTCAGCGTCGTTGAAAATGCTATTTCGAGTTTGTTTAATCCTTCTTGGCTACCGGACTGTGTTTGTGTTATATTAGAAAACCAAACAAGTGCCAGAAAAGTTAAGATCACAGGAAACCATTTGAGTCTAATTGGTACATTTTTGTAAATGACACACCACGCTTTATGTGAATCATCCACATCCAGACCAGGACATTAAAAATATGTTTTAACTACTAACCAGCTCACGTCTATTTAAAAACAAATACACACAAAGCGTACTCTCAGCCCACATAGGCACAGTTAGATCAGTGGAAAAGTTTACAACCCTGCAAAGTAATTATATTTCATACATGGTTCTCATAAAAGGAAAGCCACGGAGGAAACGCAAGCTGTAATCTAACACCAGCACTCCCACTGTCTCTGTGTGACATCACTGGTGGGAGTGTCGCTGCGTAGAGCCGCTCGAACTCCTCACCCCTCTTTGACTCAGTCACACCCTCTCCCCGCGCTCTTTATTTTCCCTCTCACTCCGTTTCTTTCTCCCCCTCGGACACGGGCAGTAAAGTCAATTGTGGTTCTTAGCTCATTCTAATTCAATTTGCTCTGAGGAGGAACAACAGGGCTAAAAAAAGAAGAAAAAAAAAAGAAAAAGAAAAGAGTTAAGTGTTTAACTTAATCAGTCTCTTCATTTGTATGGTGAAGAGCGAGGGGAGTAGATAAAGTAACATTATCAGTTCTCTGTGTCTTATTGCTTGCCACAGCTAATGCAGAGATGGAATATGTCCTGCGGCTCTGAACGCCAATGACTGAGCGTGGAAGCTGGTGATGAGAGACACAGACACAGACGGAGACAAGACAGAAGAAGAAGCATAAACTCTAAGATAAACTTGTTGTTCATATGGATGATGACTGCACCAGTCAACTCTCACTTTGACATAAACACAACTGTTATTTATTTATTTACTAAATAAGCAGATCTAAGCAGTTAGTCAGACTAAAACTGTGCGACTGTTGATAATATACATCATATTTTGCTTGTATGTTTCTATAATTTTCCAAACTGCACATCCCAGTTCAGCTCCGGGCTGAACTGATGCTGCCAAACAGACTCTGCAGACCCACGTGAGATTTCAGTCTGTCAGACAGCTTGCTGCCCTCAAATGTCAATAACCGTCACCAGGGTGGTTCCTGTTGTACACACCCGACTTCACTGTGACTGACTTCTTTTTTGACATTTTCTGAGCAGTTCAGTGTTTCTGAGACCCCCAGTGGATACAGGTGTACATATTTAATATAGCGGAGTCGATCAATAGTTCCTGTGCTGCTTTGCTTTTCATGAAGCACCTTTGTGGTTTCCAAGTCTACGTGTAATATTTTAGTGAAAGAAACCTACATGTCCTATTCTGTAAAAAAGTAACCACTTTCTAATAAAACACAGTTTTTTGAAGTTGCAGTTATTATGTTATTTATATATATATATTTGCACATTAGTAATCCTAGCTGCAACCTAAAAAGATGCTGGAGGATTATGAATATTTTTCCCCTTTCAACCAAAATCATATGACCATTGTCATTAATAAGATCTTATTACTAATTTAAAAAACATTAATGAATCATTTATTGACATCAGCAAAGTCTAGTTTTACCTTTTTAAATATTCATACGATACCACTCTCTACTACAGCATTCTTTCCAATAGGTGTATACATTTATAGAAGTTAATGAATGATCTGTTTATGCATTATACATCAGTAATAAGGCATTGAAGAATTTCCAAAATAATTTTTAACTAAAAGCATTATGCTGCAACCCAAAAATATATTTTAGTCCCTATTAATGCTTAATTAACATAACGTAATAAATCTATTATTTATAATTTATAAACCCTTAAATATCAGTTCTCACTGTGCGTTCAGACACAATGTAAAGCAAATTTTAGAAGTGATGCATGTGCACACAAAGTTTATAACAAATATCTTTAGGCTTCTCTGAGTTTTATGAAACTTGATGAAAAAGGTGAGGGAGTTAAGTTGTGTGCAGTTTTTTAGCAGCTACCAAACTGAACAGGATCAAGCCTCAGTCTCCGTGTCATTAGTTATGCAGTCTGAGTATGGCTCCAGAGTTTGATTAATCACCTGATCCACAATCTTGTTCCTGGACACATGGTTTGATTTCTGGCATATCAAAAATTTAGTTGGGAACAGTTCCACACTTTCTGGACACAAACATATAGAGACATTACCACAGACACAGTCATGGTTAGCTAACATGATTAGCTAACATAAAGTCACTGTGCTGGCTGTTCAAAGCTTTGCTTTCTGTTTGGACACAGTTTTAGAAAGCAGCACCTAAAATATTAAACACAAACAAAATCCCTGCTCCTGATAGTACAAGAATGTGTCTGAGGAAAACAAAAAGTACCTGCCTGAAGGAGGTCCAAGAGAGACAGACAGTGTGTGCAAAGTTTCTTCACTTGTCTATACCTTAAATATGAAGTGGTAGCTGAAGTTTGCACCTATAATACTTAAAACATTATAGCTAATATGTGGAAGAAGGTATTGTGGTAATAATGACCTGTCAAAGATGGCTCCCACTCCGGCACTATGGGCACTGTTGCGGTGCACATGCAGCCCGGTTGCCAGCAGAATCCCGTCTTTAACTGCTATCGAACGGTGTGAAAATGATGCAATGAGTAGTTCATTCCAACCTGAGACAGAGATGAAGAGAGGAATCAAGCAAAAGCATGAGAAAAAAAAACATAAACATAACAAGCCCCAATCCCAGTACAAAAGTTCACACAGCATTCAAGCAAAATGAAACTGACAACAAAGGGGGGAATTCCAATGAATCAATTAAGCTCTGCGAAAGCGTGCAGCTTTCACCAACACCGGCGCTGGGTTATTACTAAGACATTTGAATCATATGCTTTCTGAAGAGACAAGCGTGTAAAAAGGGATGAACTGCGCCTGCCAGCACAATAAAGACAACAGGCTTGATGTGCCAAAGCAGGGGCTTGACATAGAGAGCACTAAAGACACAAGATGCTGCCTTTTGAGTGACAGGGCTCCTTTAACTGTTCTGCCTGGCAACACTTGCCTCTTCTCCCCAGAGTTGAGTTGGGTATGAGAGGAGCCGGGATGCTTTTATCTGTGATACAGCAGAACTAAAGTGGTTATTTATAGAAAACCTGAGAGCTGAGAAGAGACAAGCTCTCCAGAATAATGTCTCTCTCGGCTTTGCTGAAGTCTCTCCATCATTGTTATATGTGAAGGATAAAGAATGATGGTGGGATTTTTTTCAGGGTAAGTGATGGGTGTGCAAAAGCAGTTTTTTTCCTGGAGGTGGATTTAGAATATAATGGTGTAATTTGGAGTGACAGCTAGGCAACAAGGGCAATGTGTTAGGAGAACCCAAAAGACCTTCCTGCATGTGATGTAAGTGAATGTACCAGAAGTGACAGATGATTCACTCTGTTGCGCTGCTGCATCTGTGATCCTGAGCGGTTAGCTTGGTTTTCCACATACAGCAGATAAACACAGAGATGTGAGATGTTCTGACCTTGGGTGTCTGACGCTCATCTCGGTCACATGACCAAAGTGTTATTCATGGTCAGTCTATTTTACTTAGCCTTTTCTATTTAGATAGGGCTTCACAAAGAGGGTTTCATTGTTAATCTAAAACAGGTTTTCTCTATATATTCTAACACATGTTAAAAACCTCTGTCATTTAAAAAAGAGATTTGTTTTATGCTTTATATTTAAGTCTGCTTTGAAAGAAAATGGTCTGCTTTTTATTAGCTTCATTAAGTCTTCTGACAGACCTGCTCGTAGAAGAATGACCTGGTCATCCAGCGGCAACTCAGAGAAGTGAGGGATCCTCTTGGCCCACTCCACCAGAGTGAAAAGTTGTTTGTCAGCTGCCTGACAGATATTTGTCACTGGGTCGTTGGGCTGCAGAGACAAAAAAACACAAATCCGGAAACTTAGACATTCAGGTAGTAAGTACATTATTTTTATTTTGGGCTCTTTCCTGACTGAGTTTGGCATCAGGTTGATCTACAGTGGCTATCACTACACACACATACACATACTCAAGCTAAGCACACTCATGAGTGCTATGCAGTGTAAAGTATTCTCTGAAGAGGAACAAGGAGGGAGACAAAACAAACAGTGATTCTGTCCCAGCTCATAGAGGAAATACCTGCAGAGAGCAGAGAGGTGAAAAAGCAACTTTCACCCTGCAGACCCTCTTCAGGGATCTTTCAGCTGACACACAAATCAGCCTTTTGGACAGCTAGTGCAGCTCAAGTGGGCCCTCCTGATACTTCACTAAAACTTCAGCACAAGCACTGAGGAGCATACCAGACCAGGCAAAGCGTGTTAAAATCATTACTGACCCTTTTGTGTACAATGAATATTCATAATGTGACTATGACTAAATCCAGCTAACAAGAACTAACTTCCATCCATTTTCTGAACCGCTTAGTCCCTGTAAGGGTCACGGGTGTGCTGGAGCCTATCCCAGCTGTCATACTGGCAGGAGGCGGGACCCTGGACAGGTCGCCAGTCTATCGCAGGGCCACATATAGACAAACAACCATTCACACTCTCACTCACACCTACAGTCAATTTAGAGTCCCCAGTTAACCTGACTGCATGTCTTTGGACTGTGGGAGGAAGCTGGAGTGCCCGGAGAGAACCCACGCAAACACAGGGAGAACATGCAAACTCCAGACAGAAAGACCCTGGTCGACCCCAGGATCAAACTCAGGACCTTCTTGCTGTGCAGCGACAGTGCTAACCACTGCACCACCCCTAGAAAAATGTGTAAATTCATGGCTGTGCATGGCTGAGCTTATACATATGTTTTAAAGCAGATATATGCTCCAAACATGCTGTTGTGCCCAAAATAGTACAACAAACTAGTTCTTCCATAAAATAAAAAGACTGGGGTGAATCAAGGAGAGAGCTACAAGTACAAAGACTAAAAGAAAAGCTAAAGGAGGATCTCACAGCTCTCAGACACAGACATATCTGTTATTTTAATGCATGTTATATAAGACATGGTATGGGTATATTATAATAACATGGTATGGGTATTTGGGTCCCAAATAGCATTAAATGTAATTTCACCTGTTGTAAATTTATACCATTTGCCGCATGCATACTTGTCTTAGCTCACTAATGAACTTTGATTTAAAGAAATTTTCATTTAAACAAACTTAATCTTTTCAGAATGTAAATAAAACCACTTTTACATTAAGGCCTTATGCAGTTTTTTGCTCCAGCAATTGGACATAGTATTGATCAGTTAATAAATTCATTTCTTTAGGGTTTCTTTGTTTTTCTTGACCTAAGCAGTGTCAATCATCTATGCAGACTGTCAGTCTTCCAAGTCATGGTTATCCTTAAGAAACCTTGAGGACTGGAGGTGAAATGTCTTCAAGAACTTCAAGCAAGTGCAGTTGGCACTGCGAAGAACCTTTGGGAAGAAGTGTCACATTTAAAGAAACAAAAGAGACAAGATATAAACTGGGTTTGGGTGGCATAAATACTCACATTTCCTGAAAAAACGAGATAATATATGTGTGTTTAATGCTAGTTACTAAGTTTTCCTGATAACATTATCATTCCTGTGTGTAATTTAAGCACCAGTCGAAACACAAGGACCGTCTGTCCTTAACTGCCACGATGCATCACAATTGGAAAGCATTGTTCTCTGACCCAGAGGGAGTTACGAGCAGTGGTGGAATACTAATGCAACACATATAGAGTACAACTAACTCACTAAAATGTAAATCCATCTGGGCAAGGAGGGAAAATAATCCAAAACAATACTGTCAATCTCTAACTAGTAATTTACCATCATCCCAGACGTACATAACCTTGGTATGCATGTGTGTAAACAATGTCTTTGTGCACATGCTTTTGTGCATAATTTTAAATCAAGTAAACATCCTTAAATTCTAAGTATCCCTGTGTGAACTCACACTCTGACAAAAACAGTTAGCAACTTCTCCCCAGTTTCCTTCACCAAATCCCACAGATCGATGCTAAAAGCTCAGAGGATCCAGACATCAACTGCAGCTCTCGAGAGAAGATTAGTTCAAGATGAAGGAGAAAACATCCCTCCACTCACATTCTCCTTTTATAATACGCAGGCCAGAGACGATCTCATCCTCTCCTGCACGTTCACTCCCTACGGTCTGAAACTCACGCTGACTGCAGAGTATCACAGACATGCAACTGAAATATGAAAACCTTCAACGAGACACAAAGCCTACGCTGTTTTGAAAAGTAAAGGAGGAGGGGAAAAAACAAGCATCTTATGAATATTTCAGCATCTGATCTCTGTGGGAGACGTGGACATCGCAGCTCAGTGCGACAGTTTTCGTGGGCTGTGCTTCTTCTAAGAAAACCCATAAACTCATAGGGCTGATTCACTCGAAAGTGCAGCCAAAGCTGAAACAAATACAAAGAATAAGAATACAAGACCCAGGATTCTCGTTGAACTTCGTGAGCCTTATGAATGTTGCATGGCTATCTTAACCATGTTTTCAATGACCTGGATTCTTTGCCTGTCAGTGGAGGTGACAGCGAAAAGGAGCTTACACGTTCCTGCAACAGCCCTTTAATGGCATCACGTTACTGTACTTACTTTTTAATTCAGAGAGTAGAACTGTGATCAAGCCACAATGGAGGAGCCTACTGTGATCTGTGAGGGAAGAACATTAACCTTCATGTATCTAAGCAAAAAAGTCCACCGGGGAATATCTCCCAGCACAACTGTAAAACTGCTTCTGCTGTGGAGATTATTCTAATGGACTCACAGAAAACGGTGGAACAAATAAAGAGGAAGAAGCTAGACTGACCAACTAAAAATATCTACTTTAGGCAAAAAGTAAGAAGAAAATTGAAGTTTGTCTTCATTGCAAGCAAATCAAAGGGTTTATAACTTGGCATGCTCCACTGTCGGTCGATCATCCCAGTAACTTAGAGAAATGCCAGGTTTGCATACTGTCCTATGAAATTTTCATCACTTGAGGAGGAGAGACGAAAGATTTACCTTTCAATTTTTCATTATTCTGCCCGAACCAGACTATACTAGCGTGACAACAGAAGGAAAATTGGGTACTCATACAGATCAGTATGAAAATAAATTACTTTAGTGCCCCACTTTTTTACACTGAAATAAAAAAAGAGAGAGAGAAAGCAGAGAGAAAAAAGAGAGAGAGAGAGACTGTCCTCGTATGTAGGTGCAGGTATGAATCATCAGCTACTTATCATCTAAATAACAATGTGTCTTGCTTTAAGTACAGAAAAAGATAAGAATCTGAGACATTATATAAGTTAATGTATAGACAGAGACAGTAAAAAAGGCATTCACATATAACATAAAAATAAAAAAGTGAGCGATAACATCTTCTCCTGTGCCCCTCCTCCTTAAGAGAAGTGCTCTCCTTGTCTGACTGAAGCCACATTACTAATGCCTGTTTAACTCCTGTTCTAGGTCACCATGAGATAAACACACTTTATTCAGCTTGGCCCGACCCCGGCCATTAGACTGTGGCGGTGGCCTATTCATGGTGTACACTTATGGCCCGGGTTCCCTGTGATTAATTATAGCACGGGGCAGCGCCTCTCAATGGAGACCTCAAAGGGGGCGGGGGTGCAGTGGGTCTCGAGAGAGAAGGGGTCCTTGTGTATCCTGCATGACGATACTTTTCCAACATCAACTTCAGGAAAAGGGCCAGTTTATCCAAATCATACTTTTTTCTTGCTTAAGCCTTGTGTTTTCATGTTGTGCAGATTTTTTTTCAGCATGACTGTTCTCTAAATTTGGGGTTCCCATAGTTGTTCTGGTCATTATTAACTTAACAGAAAAACCATGTTGTTATCCCCTTCTTTCCACTTTCCAGTGATGCACACAGCAGGCATAGCTAATCAGCATGAAAGAGATCCACAGGGCTTTGTGGTGCTTGAATTACTCAAAATGTACAAAATTATTTCAGCTCTATTTGGGCTGTACTAGAGATGAGATCTAATAACTGGTTCTATTTTGGGCCCAGTTCTAGAGAGAGTGACACATTGACACCTTTGTTCAAATATCCAATATATAGTCCAATATGTCAACATAAAAATGCTATGGACAGATGCTTGATTTCTACCTACCACTGCAACATTTTCTGTGTCCAGTCAGATTCTGAGAACTGCAGCAGCACAACAACTAGTTTGTCTTTAGTTAACATTAAGTGCACAGTGCCTGCAAAATAACAAAAAAATTAACTGATGTTCACTAAATAATAGAGTAATGTTATTTCCACTGTACGTTTTATACTTTAGTCACCTCAGCTCTCCAGTGAATAGATCCATCCATTTTCTGAACCACTTAGTCCCCATAGGGGTCGCGGGAGTACTGGAGCATATCCTAGCTATCATCGAGCGAGAGGCAGGGTACACCCTGGACAGGTCGCCAGTCCATCACAGGAACACATATAGATAAAGACAACCATTCACACCGTTACTCACACAGAAAGACACTGGCCAACCCCAGAATTGAACCCAGGACCTTCTTGCTGTGAGGTGACAGTGCTAACCACTACACTACACTGCACTACACATCCGTACCACGGATATTATATATATATAATATTATATATTAAAATATATCACACTATTAATGCAAAATTGCATAATAAAACTGGTTGAGTCCAAAATGTTTCAGCAGTCCATGTTTTGTATGATTCTGATAAAAAGTTGATACACACAAAAATTCCCTTTGTGTTCATGACATTCTTCTGCAGTCCTTTAGAAAACCTCCTCTTCTTTGGGCATCAAGGGACCCACCGTAGCTGAGCTCAACACACTCAGTGCATTAGTGTGTCTGAGCTGCCAGCCGCTCCCCTGTGACTCCCCACTCCTTACCCCTCTCTCTAATGCCAATGCTCATCTCCTACATTTCCATCTGGCACCCCAAAATAGCTCCCATTTACTCACATAACAGCTTTCACATTTCTACCTTTACCTCACAGGACATTTCCCTCCCCTGAAACAGACAAATTCCAAAAAAGCCCTCCCTCTCTCCGTCCCGCCTTTAGTCTCACTCTCCGTTCTTCCTGTCTTTGCCACCTCCTTTGGTAGGCTGCTCCACAGCTCCTCTGTTTCTCATGTTCCAGCAGAATTCCTGAGAAAGCCGAGGCTTTGTGGGATGCTTTCAGGAACACTCTGCCTGTTGCATTATTCATCACTCTTAGTCTCCTCTGTGTCAAAGACAGCCCACAGGACCCAGCTGATATTGGGGGGGAGTGTATGGGGAAACTCCCAGCTGAAGGCGCTAATACAAGGTGAGCAGGTAAACCAGCACTCTAGACAACAAGCAGCCACCTCTAAAGGGACCAAAAAGAAAAGGACATACAGTACTCATATAGTATCTGATATTCACTAACATCTTTACCAAAAGGCAGCAGAGAGTCAGCTTTAGACTCCAAAACAAAGACACACATTTAATAAACAGATAACTAAAAATAAAATGCATTTAAATCATTTTAAAATGAAATATGATAAAAGTAAATGTACTGTAATATATCTGTGTACAGCGCATTTGCCTCAGTTTACATGTTGATGTTTCTGCACCGCACAATTCAATGCAAGTAGCAACTTACAGCAGGGCAAAAATTAAACTGGACAGTGGTGGGACAGTACAAGCTATAGGTATGTCAAACATTTTGGCTGAAGTGTGTCATGTTTTAAAGGACAGCCTTTAAAGACATATGTGTTATGTTATTACCTTATTATTATATCATATTAGTGCAAACAAACAAACAACCAAATTTTATTATATACTTATGTCCCTACTGCTTCAATGATGCCTTTCATAAGCTTACACATAAGAATAGCAGTCAATGTTTTATTATTTTTACAATTTACTAGGAAATGACAGAAGGGAGACAAAACAATAAGTTATGTTCCATCATCCTTCACATGAGTTTTCACCTGTAACACACCACAAAAAATGCTCTGTATTGAGCCTATACAGTGGCCACTTATCACAGACAATGGAAGACTCTGCTTGAATTGTCAGTTTGAGTTTGGTTTAACAGAAACAATAACTGCAGAGGTACTTTCATGTTTGCACAGCTTCAACAAATGGTGGAGTCATACTGGAGTGTGTTATACTACAAGGTGTTTCTAAAGCTTTAGCCTTCTCATTCATGTCAGTGGTGTGGGGTGTATCATTTTAATGAACATCTGTCATCAGAAATGTGCACTTACTGTAAGTGTCAATGGTATAAACAGGTAAAAAGAGATTAGTTACCATTGTGTCTAATGAAATGCATACAATTAAATACATATACACAAAACAAAGAGCTGTAAATATGAGTGAAAAAATCTAACCAAGGCGCATACATGTTTAACATGTTCATTTAGAGCATATATAGTATGTAGTGTAGTATGTGAGGGTTTGCAATATAATGTACAAAAATACCAACTCACCGAGTTGGATGGTGCACCAAGGTTTGTCTCAATGTAGGTCTCAGTTTTGGGTTCCACTGCCTGCTCAGCTTCCAGGATCTTCTCCACGGGCATGTCCTCGTTGGCGCAGCTGGTGGACTCCACCTCGTTCTCATTTTTGTCCTTGGCTCGCTGGCGCTCCTCCTGAACGGCTGCATGTAACAAAACTGGTTCCGGTCACTACTGCTGTTTTTTGTTTTGTTTTGTTTTACACTGAAAAGTCTACAGTGCATTAAAGCATGATTCAGAATTGTAAGAATATATAATATAGTTTCATGGTAAGTAAGTAGTTACCAGTCAAGTAACATCAAAGATGGATAACTGAGCCAGATATTTCCCTCAGGAGCTGGTGGCCAAACAAGAGGACTTACATTCTTCAGTCAGTTAGTCTATTATTTGGCAATAGATTAAAAATCCACTAGTCTTCAATTTTTAATCAATAGTTTTTGTTGCCTGTGCTGCAGTCTCCTGTGTGGTACCTAAGTGTTTGAGATACTGAGCACGACTCAGTTCTAGAAACATTCACACAAGGAACTGCACCGGTAGATTATTTTATTATTTCTACTAAGAAAAATAAATCATGCCAAAAGAATCTGATGAAATGACTTGATAAGCAAGATTTTCTGTTTGTTATGCAGATGTTCAAGTAGGTGGAACAGCTTTCAATGCTGAATCTTCCCTTTGATTTAATGCCTGAATTGTTGTTAAGTTTTTGAAAACAAATTGTCCATAACTCTGGCAGACATCAGCCGTAAACTAAATACATAATTAGCCTTCATTTGTATCTACACACACTTGTACATACAAGATGTGTGCGCAAGCTTGAACGTGGGTTTGCCTGACCATGTTTAGGAACCACATGCGTGACTGTCTGCTTCAGTGTATCTTAGTAATCCAGTCAACAGCTTATGATCTAGTATGTTTTTTGCCAGTAAACATATCCAGGAGAGTTCAATCATGAATAACAATGAAGCTCTGACAGTGCAGATGGAATATATTTATTACCTTGGAACTACATTATATATACTGTAACAGCGTGGAAACTGTGAAATACTTCTCTCAGTGTCCTTATTGAAGAGATGTGTTTGTCCTGTGGTGCTCAATGATGAACAGCTGGCTCCTCTTATACACAAATCACTTACAGACAAATAATGTATGGCCTCTCAGTCCATAATGCCGTGTATGGCCACCAGAACAAACTGAACAAAAATGAATGAAAGACTTTGTCTTGAATAAAAAGTGATTGAAGCAAAACCGTGTTGGTACTGTCATCTGATTGGCTTGGCGAGGAGACACGGGAAACGATTTGTGTGCTGAGCAGACACCAAGACTCACTGTGGCTGAGGCTAGAGAAACCGCACCTCCACCCTCAAGTAAAGATGGAAAAGAGGCATGTGTGTGTTTTGTCTTTTCCAAAGGCTATAATTTACTTAATTCAAGACACCACAGAAAAACGCACTGCGGTTTTTTAGAAGTTTGCCCTCCACACATGGATTAATAAAAAGTTTTCAACACAACATGTTGCATGATAAAGAACTTTTGGAAATGTAGCATGCAGGTTTGCTATACATACACACCTGTACAAGTGTCATGCCTCAATCACACTCACTCACCCACACACACACACACACACACACACACACACACACACACACACACACACACACACACTCACCCACACACACACACACAATCTTCCTTCCAGGTGTGACACTGAAGTTTC
>OMLM01008823.1:0-10743 GCA_900302695.1 Helostoma temminkii
ATAGTGTCTGCATTCACACACAAACACTTACCTGGTACAGAGGTTCCCAGTGCAACAAACACTACTGCTGTTACTGAGTCTTTCAGGCCCACGGTGCAGCCAAAGTGAGAAGCAAGGTCCCCTAGAATAATAATAAAAAGTAAAAGATAATATTACTGTCTGACACAGCAGAAACATGTTTTAAGTGTTTTATGTACAGAAACAGTGATGAATTCATCTAAAAAGTTCACTTGATTTATGCTTTTGAGTTAAAGCCACTATTCAGTCATTATTATTTGTGCTAAAGACACTCAGAACAATACAGACACTCATGGACACAAGTATAAATGACAGTGACTTGGGCCACTTGTGTAGCCCATAGCATAGGCTCTGAGCAGATAAATAAAGCAGTAGCATAAATAAAACTGTGGTTTTTAGTATTTATTCATTACACATGTAAAGTTATGCTCTTGTATAAGTGTCAGCTGTCATTATACCAATAATGGCGGTGAGCAGTCCGATCATGCAGATGGACACGACGAAGCAGGCCCAGCCGTTCCAGTATTCTGTGGGTGGGACGAAGGCGAACAGGACCTTCCAGAACACAGTGAGGAAATGCATAACGTAGTCGAAACACGATGGCAGCTTCTCCTCCCCGCACTCCTCGTCATCGTCATCCTCGCCTGGGGGATGAAGGGTGGAGAGAAAGTAAAGATGAGGGCTACGGTTTGGTGTTCCTTTGACTGAGCATCTGACAAATCCGGACATCCTCTTTGAAAGTTACTGTTAGGACGAACTTTACCTGGAAAACTGTCCAATTAGGTTTTACTTTAATTGTTACACAGTGTTTAGCACGTCTATGTACACATGCACGTCTTTGGGGTTAATACTAGGTTTTAGGCTGAAGGTTACAATTAGGATTTTGTTGGGCTCAAGCATTTTTCCCTTGTTGAAAGACGCGCACCTCTTTGAAAATGTAGCCTTGAAAACTTAAAATGTGGAATGCAGAGACTCAGAAAAGCCAAACTAAGACACACCCTCACATCTAATTTCAGTGATGGATAAAATACCTCCTTGTGAAATGTGCCACTTGGGGTATAATGCGTGAATGCATCAGCCTTGGCGAAACTGTCACAGCATATTGAGAATCATCCACAAACAACACTCTTTAGTCTTTAGCTTGATTTATAACCACAATGAACAAAACTAAACAGGCACTTTGTACAAATTTACTGATGCTGTTGGCACGTTGAGTGCTGACCTTCTGTTATCAGTATAAAGTTACCAGACAGCCTGATATTTAAGACATTTAACATCAGTCGTGATCAGATCTGAGCTGCGTTCTGCAGTAATTAGGCATTAGCAGGGTTAAGTCAAAGATTATTATGATCTAATAGGGTCAATTGTTTCCTCAGGGGTCACGCACCTTGTTTAATGTAGTTAATAAATGTTGCATGAATGTGTTTGTGTGGAGGAAATATAAATGTGTACCACCACCCTGGCACACTGTGTGGGACACTGTCATCATGCTGGTGTCTGTGACTTGCAGTAACTCCAGAACGAAAGGTTGCACTCACACCACAGGTAGCTCGTGTGAAGTAGACGATCTGATGAGATTTTAGAGCATCTTTCTGCACACATTTACATATTAATGAGAGAGAGCACTGATTTCTCAGAAATCGCTGTAACTCCTAAACACTTTAGACTCAAATTGGCTCTAAGTACATGTGATACAAAGACAAACACGTCTGCATGAAAAATGTGTTAATTAAAGTGCATTAAAGTACTAATTGGATTGATTGGCAGGAATCTTTCTTGTCGAAACAGTCATTTAAGAACAATAGCAGAAATATCATAATCACAGCACAGGTGCTTGCTGTGTAAATCTGCATATTAAGGGCGTAAAACTGATGATGATGTGGGCGTATTTACACAGCTGTTTGGCTTAATATATAAATTCATGTTTCTGTCAACCCTTAAAAATTAAATGTCTTTTCTCTCTCACGCACACTTACAATATCTTTCTACACTGTAAAATATAACGTGTTGTTTGTGCTGAATATGAGTCGAAGGGCTGCCTTAAAATTTCAAGTCATATCAGTGTTCGCATAGTTTTTACTACTGTGAAAATAAACAACCACAACATAAGGTAGATATGTATCAAAGACACATGGCAACTTTCCACCATGACTGCTAAACTACTAAACTACAGGTGTATTACCTTACTCACCTGATCTCTATTTCCTTGCTCAGGTATGCAGTGTACAGATAAAGTGGTTGTTCATAAGAAATTGGTCTCTCCCTTATCGTCTTTGCTCTTCATCTTTATCTCTCTCAACCCCCCACCGTCCTCTCTCACATAAATGCCACTGTCTTCATTTTGTGTATGCACGTTTAATATTCTTTATTTTTAGAGCCCCATTAGCTTCTAAAAAGTAGTCCTTTTAAGGAAAAAAATAAAAAACAAACTGGTCATTTAAAAATCACACTGCATTGATATTATTTTTTATAACAGTAAACAAACACTAAAAACTGTCAAATAATGGAAGAAACAATATTCTACACAACAATAAACATGTTTCTGTTGCGGCGCACGTACACGTTCCTCTGCGTTCTGGACATAAAGATCTATATTTTGTCCTTGCCCTACAGAGGTGGTGGATGTGTTTTATCTACTGCAGCTCACTGGCTGTGCCCAGAAGGTGTGTTAACATAGGTCAGATGTGGAGTGCAGCTATTCTCTACATGCTCTAAGCCAAGCCGAGTGTGTGAACATGTGTGTGTCTGGCTGAAGGACTACGGGTTTGAAGTGATATGGTCTGAGCTCAGGGGACTAGTAGGAATCATTCATACCACTGCCTGTTTGCACAAGAACACAAACACATCCAGACTCACACGCACCATGAGCTTTGAAACTGATGTGGTTAAATGAGCGTCTGTGTAGAAAATCCAGTAAACTGCTTTGAAACAACCCTTCAATTGCTTTTCATTACAGAGGAAGACAGAGAGCCACTGGAAAATTCATGTCAGGCTTCATACAGTTTTTTAAAAACACACACCTTTGAATATAAGAGCAGGAGAACTCTGCATGTGTAAAGAAAAAATACACCCACACATGTGGGATACATGATCAGGTCCCCAAATGGAGGACATCACCCAGTGCACTGTGGGAAATATCTCACACACAGCAGACTCATGTCATTCACTCATGTATCTTTAAATGTAGCTAGTGTGGAATAGTGGAATAGTGTTTAAGCAGTTTCTCGACATGCGTCTGAATTTCTTGTCCAACTTATTTACTTCATTTGTACCATGACAGCTGTAAGACGTGTGTATGTGTTAGTATTTTTCAAGTTATGGGATCATGAATATGTTTATTTTAATTATGTATAAGCTAAGCTAAGCTGAAACTTAGGATTAGGCATTTATTGGTTATAGTTAAGGAAGTTCTCCGGGAAATGAATGTAACACAATGATCATGACTCTGTGTGTGTCCATCTGACAAGCTCATGCTTATATTAACATGCCACTGGGTCACTCAGTCATGACTTGTGTCTCAGACACACACAAAAAGACGCGTACACACATGCACACGCAGAGTCAAGCTGTCAAACAGGCACCCGAGTCACTGGAGAGCTTCAAATAGACAGTTGACAGCTCAGCGAGGCAGAATCCTTCCCCAATGCACCACAGCATAAAATAAAATTATTATTATAACTTTATTATTCAAAACATCTGAAATACTGAAAAGAGCCTGGCAAAGTGTCATCACTCTTCTCAGTGAGGACTCAGACTTACATAACATTTTTGAAAAGGCAAAGGGAAATGGAATTAGTTTTTATCCCTGCTGTGTCAGATGTTTTATGAGTGGAGTCGGCACAGACAGTCCATCAGTCAGCCTGCTTTTTGACAAGACAATGCATCAGACAATCAACAAATCAATTCAATAATACGTCATTTTTAGTGAGTCAAACACTTGTTGTCATCCAACGTCTTCTGGAGGCAGAAAACAGTTTGTGCACATCAAAAACAGGTGATTTTAACAGCAGCTTAATGAGAGCAACTGAAAAAGTTCTTAAAGTCAGACTCTGCTGGTGTCACACAAAATGTCAAACCAACAATGATTTGACATGAATCCATGTAGAAATTAGCAATAAGACATTTGTTTTTTTTTGTGTGCAGTCATTGACATTTCTGGCATGAAAACCTTCAGTGTCACAGTGCGACTAATACGTACAACAACCCCCAAGCTCTATTTTTCTTCTTAGATGTTTTTCCATGAATTCCTACCCACACACACACACACATACACACACACACACACACACACACACACACACACACACACACACACAAACACACACACACACTGGATCAGGTGACAAACAGCACGGATGCTCTTAGTAATTAGAGGGCAGTGGAGTGTGGAGTGTTTGAACATCAATCTCTTTGCCTTTCTTTCTCTTTTCTCCCTCATCCTCCGTCCTAACAACCCTCCTTTCTCTCTTGATCTCCTTTCAATTGATTTTCTTTTCCTGCCTTTTAGTTCAACAGGAGAATTTTCTTAACGCATGACCGCGTTGTTGTGTATGCAGTTTGGTTAAGCGGCTGTAAAATTACGACGAGGACTTTAACAAGCATTAAGTTAAAATAATTTACCATATATTCCAAAGCTGCCAAGCCTCGTATCAAGTGTCATTTTCATGGTCATGTTTTTATTTAACACCAGCCTCACAAACAAATAATTTGAATGTTTTCCAGACACGTGAACAGATTAGACCCCAGGTGGTGCTCAAGCCTCTTTGTCCTCTGTTTTGATAAGTGTCCGTTTTGCAGGACCATTTTTTCTCCACGTTTCAATGTTTAAATTTGTTTTTAAATCTTGCGTTTTAATATCAAATTTCAATGAATTCCGAGTATGAAAAATATAGGAGTTCTTATTAAGGTGGCATAAGCCCCTTCTCTCCCCTGTGGATCAGTGTGACAGACAGGTAACAGAGGCAGCGTGGTCTGTGAGGTTTATCTGAGCCGCGACTACAAGTAGCTGAAAACTTTACTCTGACCTAATAACAGAGAACAAGAGACAGTGTGATTAACCGTGAACTAACCGTTTGTGTTCATATCTTTATCAGCAATAAACACTGAGGCAGCATCAGCTGAGCCCATCGTACTACACCATCCACGGCACCACGAGATGTTAGCAATGTTTTTCATTTGTCCACAAGCTCAGGTCTTTGGACAGAGTTCTGCTGAGGGAATTTAAAAGTGTACAGATGTGCTTCATGGGTGGTGGTTCATGTTAGAGGAAATTCTGAACTGCTGGCAGATCACTATTATGTATTTTGGGGATGAACAGTTATTTGGTCATATTGACAAGATGCTTTACAATTAAATACGGAACATATTTTCATTTATCAGCAAAGGAAGAATATATATTAAAGATGCAGTGAGCTGCCATTAAGAAAGAAGTGAGAAGAGAATGGCTACAGACCAACCAAAACAAAACTGACTGACTGTTGTTCAGGGGATGGAGAAATGAACCTTTTACAGAATGACAAATGTTTGCGATACTGGGAAAACTTGATTGTGTCCTTACAAGGTGATCAAACATATTTATTTATTGGATGAACTGACTAACAAGCTCATGTTTGTTTACATATATACGTGACCAAATGTGACTATATTCTGGTGTCATTTACAAAATAAAAAGCAGAAAAACAAGCGGATAAAGATGTTTCAGTGAACATACCACCAGCTGGTTTAGGTGCACTATAACAATTCCTCATGCAGTAAGTGAATGCATGTATGATCCACACAACCACAGACTGGAAATGAAAAAGATGGTGCCCATTTTAACCACAGGGTTTGTTGATTTACTAATGCGCTCATCATGTGCACATCCCCTATGAAGAATCATTCTAGCTTCACGTAGATGCTTAATGGCATGAAGACAGAAGCAATGATTATAGTGACACACGATTTTCATATAAGAAATGTCTTTCGTGAAAGGAGACACAGAAAAACCATAAAACATACACTTGTGCCCTTAAAGAATAAGCTGCAAATGACAAGAAATACACTAAGAAATCAACACGATTAAGCTGTTTCGCTACACTGCAACTTGGCAGGCTTGTCACATACTGTATGTGCACAGCTGCACACTGACAAACATAATGTGTCACTGTCTCACAGTGTGAGCTTATCTGGGGAAAATTCTCCGTCTCCATCAGCCACGCAACAAACACAAAAAGACACAGAATGGAAAACAGGTCAGTGTACACACATTCACACAACACCGAGCTGACATTTCGTAGAGCTTTAATGCCTGGCTAAATGCAGGTTTCTCGCTTTGAGATGAATGTCACGGCCTTGGCAGCATTTTACGTGCATGCGTGTGTGTGTGTACATATGTGCGTGTCACTGTAAGTGCCAAAATGGCCTTATGAAATAGTGACCTGTTGATTAAGTCTTGGCAGCTTTTAAATGTCCTTTCATGGCTGCCATCTTAGCAGGAAAGCTGTTTCAAATCTACAATCTTCCCATAATTGGACTGATAAACTGATAAGCAACAACAGACTTTATTGCCATATATGAAAGCAAAATTATTTCTGGGAGGCTTCGTGCACGGAGATCTCAATCTGAAACTTCAGACGAAGAGGGAGGATGCGAAACTCCAAATGCCTTCGTCAAGAGGAAGGAATATACGAGGGTCCCTTAAAGTGGTTTTAGACTTGATTTCGATCGGATATGTTTAAGATAAGAGAGAGTGAAGAAGGATAATAGAAGCAGGCAGAGAGGGAGAAAGAGATCCAGGAAGAAAGAGACACAGAGAGAGATGAGATTAGACCAGCCCGGCTTATCTGTGTGTTTTAAATCCACCACTGTATCAGTGACAGTCACTCTGGACTTATTCAAACCCTTGGACAAGCAGTGTGTGTGTGGTGAAGGATGAGCCGCCGAGTTACAGCACGTCTCTAAATAGGCTTATTGTGTAAGAGTGATTAGATTTCAGTAAACACATGTCTAAGAATATTTGTGTTTTTTTTTTTGGTATGAGATGAATTGCTTGTGTTTTTCTTCCATTTCTGTTCTTCCTGCACATTTCAACCCTTCCTGCTATTTGTTCTTTTCTTCTTTCCTTCTGGTAGGTCATCTTAGCATCACCTCCTGCTCTCCCTTTTCCAACTCTACCTTCAACCTTGTTGTCTTCTTTCATCCATCCTTTTATAAGGAAGCCGAGCTCAGAAGAAGTGACCCTGGTGTGTTTCACGTCATAGACAGACTTTTTCATTTTCATCTTTGACCCAAATCCAATGTTTGGTAATTAAGTGGGGGGAGTAGATGGAGGCAGAGAGGGAGACATGTTAAAAGAAAGGCAGTGCAGTAAAAAGACGTGAAGAATGAAAAGAAAGTGACAGGTTTGAAACTCTAGTGAAAGATAAACTACTAACTAACTACTAATTAACTACTACTCTCTCCCTGCTTCACCTTAATCATTAACACATGGTTCATTCCCTATATAAGCAGGTCTGTAGCTGCTTTGCAGCTGCCAGATTGTTTGCTCAGCTCACCTGATTGCACCTGTCTAGCCATCCTGAACCTGGTCTGACTACCGGTATCAACCTCAACTTGTTTCCTGCACCTGATCTCTGCTGTGTCTGATTGGTCCTGTAAATTCTGCTCAGATTGTCTGACCTTTATTTTCGGAACCTGGATTTGCTTGTTTGGAAACTGTTTAACCAGCTCTTAATCTGACCCCGATCTGTTTTTGGACCTGACCCTGTTTAACCTGCCTACGGAAAAACTAATTTTGCCTGCCAACATCATAAAATGGTTCATGTTTTAGCGGTCCATTTAGATTAAAAAAAAAAAGTCAAATTATGTTCTCTGTAAGTTAGCTGGCAAAGTTTGAATATTTTTCTTATAGTTAACTCACAGTTGTTCTGCTAATATTTTGAGAAGCCACTGAGACTCTTCTAACCATCCAGTAGGGAAATCATTTTGTTTGCGGCACAATAAAATGACTTTGACCCATTTATCATTTATTTATTGTTTTGATCTGGAGACAGATCAAAACAGAGAAGATACAGTCCATAGAGTATTTTAGGTCTTCAGGGATTCTTTCAGAACAACAGTGAGTAACTGTTTAGGTTTTTTAACAAAGCTTGGCACTTTTAGAAAAGTTGATGGTTACATCCATGATCATGGTATCAGGACCTGAATGAGATGCAATCTCTCATATAATCTCATTGTGTTGATTTATGTTCTTTACAATTAACTTTGTCTTTGTCGTAATTTAATCTGGTCTACTTCCAAAAGCTGCCACAAAACCACACTGGTGTGTGTTAACATTTATTTGATGCTGTACATAGTGTCATGTTGGATTTCTCATGGCTGTCACAAAAAAAAGGCTTTTTTTTAACCAATTTTAATGTCAAATGTTTTATTTATCAATCAATATAAACATAAATTACCTATATGAAAACTAATAAATATATAACTTTATAACCATAAAACCTGGCTCTGTGACTATTTTAGCTTACGTGTCTACAGACAGATAAGCGTAAAACACAGCATCCAGGGAGCATCAGCTGAGAAACACTCATCCTTGTTTGCCACCCAGTATATGACTCACCCTCATTCACTTCCATACATACTGTATGCATTTATTGACTAAAATGCCTTGTATAGACTTTATTTTATAATATTTTCAAGCGGTTTTAACTTGTAATTAGTTTAAATTAATCTTTTATAAAATCTTTATAACTTATAAAATACAATAATGTTTTACTGAAGGTTCTGTTAAAGTTGTTTATTATATATCATTTCAGGATGTAACTTGTAAGCAATGTCTTTTGAAACATTAGGTCAGTTTCTGTGCCACCCTAAAGTGACCAACGGTCTCTGTCTGGTCGCCAACATGGAAAAAGTCTCTCTCTGCCTCTGTATCCCATGTCCTTTAAGGTTATTTCTTTCCACACAAGCTGCCGTTGTTCTAACTTTGCCAAATTAAAAGAGCTAAAAAAGGAAACATTCAAGTGTTCAAGTGAACACTTACAAACACGATGGGTGTGAATGAGTCTGAGTGTGATGGAGTAAAACCCAATCAATGAGAGCTGCTGCTAATGATCACGGCTGTAATTGATTTCAGATTGATCCCAGCTTCCTGTAGCTCTCACCAAACTTTTATCTCTACATGCCGTCATTGTTAACTCTCAGCTATTTATATGGCACGTTAAAACTAAACACTGTGTGTTTTACACTAATTTTCATAATGGTTTATAAGAAATTATCTCTCTCTACAGTCATTTTCTTAAGCTCCCAGTGTTGTCACTTGTATTTATCACTGATCTCATTATTACTAAACAACGAGAATAGAGAAACAAGCTGCAGAAGCAGTCCTTCCACAGCTGGATGTTCATCTGCACAACCAGCTGCCAGCATCCAATCAGCTGTTACTCTCAAACACTTTGAGTCAGTGGCAGGTTTAAAGGTCATGAAGAACCAATCAGCCTGGTCTGATCTGGTTTAGCTTGCCCCATTACAATAATGTGAATATTCAATCGCTGTGTAAATACAGTGTAATATAGATGTGTGTGAATAAGAGAGAAAATAAAATACAATAAAAGCCCATTCCGTGGTAGAGAGACACACACACACACACACACACACACACACACACACACACACACACAGCACTCTGTCAGCCTAGACAAGTTAATCCCAGATAAGAGAGAGACGACAGGTCCTTTCATTAATGGCATCAGCTCGCCAACAAAGGCAGATTGACCAGCTAGCTACCTAAAGCACCAACAAACACTCACACACCCAACACAGGATCAAGTTATTTGTTAAGACACTGTAGTGACTGAGCAGGCCACATAAAAACAGTGGAATAATAGAAATGTAGTTTCAATGACAGCAGTTTGACCTATTACAAATTCACAATGATGATCTGCACTATTTTCATATAATAATAAACACCAAATGCTTAAATGAGTTAATAATTTTGATTATTATTATTCCACTGGCATAGTACTATTTATTTTTTTCTTCAAATACACATTCAGCTTTGCTGCACTCAGGTTTAAAATTCACAATGTAACACGATGTATTGTAATGGAAAAATGGAAAATTATAATGAAATAACAACTCAACAGAACACAACTGAGAAATGCTGCTTATAGTTGGACTGAATTTTGAAGATCACAGCACTGACAATCCCCTGCTATCCAGTGCTGTTTCCTTTTCCCCCAACTAGTGGCTGCACCAATGGTCTCCTGCCTCCAGAGGGCAAATGTGTCCAGAGGGCACTAGTAACCAATCAGCTGTGAAGATTGAGCAGCCAGGCAGAAAGAAACGCTTCCTCTCTCTCCCTTTTCTCAGCTTTGTGATCTTGAACGAGCTTGTTGTTTGAATTATTTTTATTATTTCCTCTTGAAGTCAAACTTATCATTGTTTAACACCAGGTTACCTCTCACTTATCACACGTATGTTGGCTTGTAACTCTACCTCCCGCATTAAAACTCTTTCTCTCGCTCTCTCTCTATCTCTCTCTCTCTCTCTCTCACTCACACACACACACGCCCTTATTCTTTTGTCTTTGTGGAGGCTGAAACACACACAATCACACACACACACACACACACACACACACACACACACACACACACACACCTTTATGGAACCATGAAATCACTCACAGACGGCCATTAATTTGTGCAGTTGCCGATATTAAAGTAGCTCAACACACAAACTCATGCA
>OMLM01008824.1:0-29649 GCA_900302695.1 Helostoma temminkii
CTTAGTGATACAGTACATATTAAAAGTATTCACACCCCCCTTGCAAGTTTTCACCTTTCATCATTATTTTTTTCCCAACACTGAACCATGGTCAACTTTATTGCCTTTTTATACTGAGAGCTACTGAAGTAATTAAAACATAAAACATTAAATAGGTGACACCATAACTTTTTATTCCAGTTCAAGTCAGCATTTAATAGATGCACTGCTGGCAACAACAATAGCATCGAGCCTGAATCAGCTTTGCACATCTGCACTGCAAGTTTTCTTCATTGCAAAACTGCTCAAGCTGAAGTCATACTGCATGGAGCTGCTGAGTGAACAGCTATTTTCCAGCCACAGAACTGGATTAAGATCTGAGCTCTGACTCAGCCACTCCAAAACATTAACATTGCTGTATTTAAACTATTTGTGTGTACCTTTGGCTCAATGCTTGGGGTCATTGTCTTGTTGGAAAACAACACGTCTCCCACGTCGCAGTTTTCTTACAGACTGCATCAGATACTCCACCAGGACTTTCTTATACTGTTTTTGATGCATTTATTTTATCCTCTACCTTGACAAGCCTTCTGGGACCCGGTGCAGAGAAGCAACCCTACAGCTTGATGACCATTTTTGTGATGACATATACTGTTTGGTTTAGGCCAAACAAATATTGTCTAGTCTGAAGCTTTGCCCAAAAATCTCTAACTATATGAAATCACTGAAACGTCTTCCAGTACCCCGCATGCCTTCTGGTAAGCTGAGATTTAATATGAGCTTTTTTCTATCTGTCATTTTGCTAAAAACTTTAACTGCTGAAGACCCTGGATAACCTGCACAGTGTCTCCCATCCCCAGGACCCCAGGAGTCACAGTCTCAGTGTTCTCCCTCACTAACCCCCTTCTTACATGCTCAGTCTTTGAGAACAGGCTGCTGTAGCCACATTTACACATGTGCCATGTTCCTTCCACTTCTCAATGATGGATTTAACTCTTGTATTCATCCCCTGACTTGTGCTTTTCAATAACCGTCTCACAGAGTTGCTTTAAGTGTTCTTTCGTCTTTATGGTGTCACTTTTGGCCTGGATACTGATTCACCTTCTAGATGCAGATGTATTTATACTAAAATCATCAGAAACAAATTCACTGCACTCAGCTGGTTTTTTAACTCAGTGTGTGAATACAAAAATTAACTGACTGTACCAGTGATGATTTATGTGAGTCAATTAAAGCACAAAAATTGCATTTTCTTATCATCTTATATTTTTAATTAGTGTAGATTATTTTGTATAGATGATTTTTTTTTTAATTATTTATCTGTGTAAAAGAAGCAGTTAAATTGACTGTGATTCAAAGTAAACAAACACAAGAGTGGTGAATACTCTTTAGAGGTATTCTATCACTAGATTGTTGTTTTGCTAATCATCTTGTCTCCAAATAAAAGTTTAACTTTTATATATTTAATCTTTCCACAACTATCTCATAAAATCTCCTTACATATTAATTAATAACTGTAGTTTGGTGTTTATCAAGCCAAATGAGTGAACACACCTGGCTATGAACCAATCACACTGGCAGATGAGGTGGTGTGGCTGAAGGTCAGCTCCCGAATGCCTGATGGAATAACAACCAAGAGAGGAGCGCAGGCTACAGAGGAACTGTACAGGTTCAGCCTCCTGACATCTCTCCCTCTCTCACCATCAGTCACTCTGCTGATGAATGAGAAGTGAAGACACAGTGGCCATTTTGGCTGCTCGGAAACCTGAGCCAGGTCTCATCTTTGTTTGGGACTGCAGTGATGTACAGTGAAGCTGATTTTTATGAATGCTTTACTCTCGCTAAAGCCTCTGTGCATAACTAAGGCCTTTCCCTACACAATGTACAAAGTTCAACTAATGGGCAGGCATATAAAACACCTACACAGAGGATGACAACACTTCTGTGGATATTTTGGGAATCTAATCCAAACAAGTCACACTAGAACCAGCCAGACCACTAAAAGGTCATTGACTAACAGGAATGCAAAAACATCTTACTGTATAGAGGTGCATGTACACATGTACATGCATAACTTTCCTCTTACAGCTTAACAGAAGACAACAACAATCCACTGTTGCACTTTGACAATAGAGTCTAGGAGAATAGACAGGCACATCATGTCCCAGACTGAGCTGCACACCACTCTCCTACTCACTGTGAAGGGAATGTGTAGCAGGAGTAAAAGAAAGTCCTCCTCAGTGGGACTTATCAATGGAGGTAAAGAGCAGCTCTAGAAATATCAATAGTTAGTCATGGGAACATGCTGATTCAACACTTTTCTATCTCCAGGAGCACATAGTTCAATAATAAATGGCTTACTGTTTATGCAAAATGCTATGAAAACGCTACACAATGGTCAACAATAAATGCCAGAATGTGTTAGTTGGGCACAGATTTTAATTACCACAGAAATATTTTCACTCAGAGCAAAAACAAAACTCTTGGCTGGCTTAGCTGCTGTTCAGTAGCTGGAGCATAAAGTGATCTGAGACCTCCATTCATTACAGTCTTTTCATACTGATTGCCATAATTACTGAGGCTTTTAGCACATTTCTTTCACTCCTTTGAGCCAGAACTGGTCATTTAAATCCCACAGACTTGTGTGTAATTCTGTTAATTCCTACCATGGCTGTGATTTGGCAGAAAAGGCACTGATCTAATAGCTCAGCACTTCGGAGGCAGCAGTCATTCGTGAATGTGACAATACTCCGGTGAACTCCAACAATTATGCCCTAACACAACAATGGATTACCAAGATGCTGTAACAGCAAATGTGGTTAAGTAAGAAAAACCGTGAATGACGCAGGTGTGTGTGTATGTGGTAAAGAGCAGCTGGATAATATATAATCAGAGACATTTCATCTAAGCCTTGTCTGGCATTATTGATGGAGAAACAGTTGATATGACAAAATCATTGTATGTACTATGCTAAGAAATACAACATTATCTGCACCACAGTCAACAACTTGTTTAAGAGGCTATGTGTGGTGTATTGCAAACGATTTCTATAAAAAGAAAAGTGTGCAATGCAGACTCACAATATACAGTAGATATAATGCAGTCAACCTTTTATGTGCAACTCTTACATATACTAATATAGTGAAACAATACAATGCATTAAACAGTAAAATGATGGTGATAATAACAATAACAACAATAATAATAGGCCTTCACACCCATCCTCCAAAACAGGCTACATTAGAATACGGTGTAGATGAAATAGTGAGCATCATTTAGCTTTTGTACAAGTATTTGCTCAGTCTCCCCTGTATGAGCATGTGAGTAAGTGGGACAGGGTGATGAGCACATATAGGCTGTAAACCAGCATTAAATATTACAGTACCCAAAGTTCAGGCATCGATAGAGGCATATCAGGTTTCTCAATTTAACTGAGGTACTTGTTTATTTATCTATTACTGATACAGCACAAATAAATACTGTACATACTGATCATTCACAACGTTCCTCAGATTTGTGCAGCCTTGTGTTGGTGCTACTTGATGCATTGAGCAGTGTAAAACGTAAAGGTTAACTAGGAATCCCTCCTGGGAGAAATATTCACACTCACTCATCCTAAAAAGTGCTGCAGTTGGCATATATTAAACTGTTCATTTAACAAGGCGACCAAGCCTTCAATACCTCTTCTGCTGTGTCAGACATGTTTCCACCCTCTGAGCTTGATTTAAAGAATTACAGCACATCCATTAACAACTCTGAAAGTGATGATTGTGCCTAAACATGGAATGTGCTGACCCTGAGCAGGAGATCGTTTTATATGTTTTGCTATTAGCAATAATCTGTCCCGTTTGGATGATGTTTATAATGCAAAATAATAATAATACATTCAAATGAGAGCTGAAACCACATTTGTTTTGCCATTTAAATAAGTGTCGGCTTTTCTGCTGTGAAGTCGTGCTACTTTTCATTATCTTATGTGATAGTAAATTAAGCATCTTTGGACTTTGGACTATTAGTCAAACAAAACTAGTAATGTGACCCTATCATACTAGGTTTCAGAAAGTTTTAATGGGCAAATTCACTCTTTTCTGACAGTTTATACAGAAAAATAAGTATAAAAAAATAAGTATTCATTAGTTGCCACCCCAACATGCATTTTTTTGTATTTTTATATGAAAACCCAGTTTACCTTTATTTCATTGTTTATTTTGCAAAATGCTGATTGATAATTATTAATGCTACTTAATATACTATTAACATTGTCATTTTTACGAAAATATTTCATAATTATTGCTTTTTTACAATCACATTATTAAAGATTACAAACAAAAATAAAAACATACATAAAATGTATGTCAGTACATGCTGACTGAAGCAGTAGGTAAGTAAAGATAATTCAGTGTAACTTTGCATTGGCAGGCTGTAGCATCATTTGCCTTGACTATTGTTTGAAAACAAAAACAAAGGGGCAGCTGCTGGTTGATTCAGGGTAACATCAGGAGCACTAGCTAACGTTAGCAGATGTGTGGCAGTGTATGAAGTGATCAGGCTAGCGAGCCACTCTTATCGGCTGATTTGCTAGCTATCTCCAAAGCTATGCATTAAAAAGACTGACTGCAGAGCTGACAAGGTGTGTGGTTCCGAGATAACTTACCTTCGGCTTATACAGCCACTTTCGAAAGCGGTTCATCGTTACCTCGCCACCTTCCTTTGTCACCAACCCCTCCTCTCCTGTACCTGTGTGTCTGGCAGGATCAGCGGCTGGTTGCTAAGCTAGCTAGCGCTGCTGGATTCCAGAGCGGAAAACGTACAAAACACAGTGAACGGTAAGTTGTCCTGAACGTCACAGCGTGGCTCTGAACGCACACAAAGGAAATATTCGGAACAAGCGACTTATTTCCATCTTCCCTAAATCCCGAGGTTAGTTGCCTGACTCCACCGCCCGGCCACTCTCCAGGTGCCGATGATCCAGACAAGCGGAGGACCGACAGCTCTGCTGTTCTCTGCCCCTCTAACGATACTCGATGACAGTCACGTTGACAACATTCACCTCCCACTTTACCAGGAAGTGATGCCTTCAGGTGCTGCTCCTCAGTACGGTGCTCCCCATCACGTTTGTAGAAAATGTGAAAATGTGTTTTTTTGTGTCTGGTGGTTATTATTGTTTCATATATCATGTACATCGTCGTTATACTATTTTTTTAAGAAGTTTGAATTTTTTTTCTAAGACGCTTTAATAAACCAAACTATATTTCTTCTTTCCAACGAGACATATCATGTAGCTTGCAATGTCATTCTCTTAAAGTAGCTCAACAACCTGGAAATAATTAGAGTTAATGTTTTACTAACCATGTGAATCTATAGTAAAAAAATAAATGAGAAGGTGAAAGGGGTTTTCTTATGGTTATCTTATGAAAGTTATGTTGCTAAAAAGTATTATATTATCTCCCCATCTGAAAGATCTGGAATCTTTGAATATGCAAATATTTTTGATTTCACAAGTTCAGCTACGGTGGTCACAGTAAGTTTCATTCTCAGTGTATGGGCACTGCCGATTTTAAGTTTCCACATCACATTTTTGTTGACATTCAGTTTCCAGTCTTTTTGTGATGTTGTAAATCCTTGCTTATACAAATGTCTTAACTTCTAAGTTAAGGGGAGAAACATTTGCCTCTTAGTAACTTAAATAATTTAAAAATAAAAAAAAAACAAGTGAGTATCTGTGTCAACACAAATCTACACAGTGAAGCTCAAGCAGCCAAATGAAACAGCAATAAGCATTTAGATGGAAGTGGGGAGTTTGTTTCGTTATTTATTTAGTGAAGTGACAAGTGAAACTTGACAGATCTCAACTCAGTGTCGACTTGCTTGTAATGGAGTATCACAAGTCTTCATAACCAGCTTGATAACATTGAGTTTGCCCAGTTGTAATGAAACTGCTGCTGTTCCAACTTTCCATGAATCCTGGCACCACCTAGGGTGTGTCATGTTGATTTAAAAACGTGGTTTGACACTTCATTGTTTCACTCTTTTATTGGCAGTTCTTAAATGCATTTTTAAAAATGCTTACCTTTTTCTTTCTGTCATGATTTTTATATTTTCATAACAATCATACATAGCCTACAGCTTTTATGTGAGTCAACTGATTATGCTATTTGTTATTCAATTGCTTTTAACCCTTTTTCTGATTAGCACTCTCCTTTGATCATTGTGTGCTAATCGCAACATTTCCAACGGCACTTGAAGGCAGCGCAGGGCAAAGTCAGTCGTCAGTCTACGTCATAATTATTGTTATGGCAGCCAACAAAGGATCAGGTTGCCACTCTGTTAATCTACATCAGATTAAAACCATGAATGTTTTTTAATTCCATGAACAAAACAACTCAATAAATAAAAAACGTCTCATTAATCTAATAAATGTGGATATTTCCTGTCCGAAGATCGTCTACATTTCTGTTTACGCTAGTATGTTGCTAAGCAACGAGGGAACATAGAAACTGAAAACAAGCCGCTCTGTGAATGTTCATGGGAAATCTTACTATGTATTAATATATGTATCTCATATTTTAGCAAAAATCTTTTTGCCACGGTTATCAGTCACCTGCAGCTTTCTGCAGGCAGATATAAAATGGATTCACACTATGGGTCACTTGTCAAGGAGGCCACTGCACTTCTTGATAAGTTCACCACTGGCAGACAGTGTTTGGATGACTTTATAGAAGACGCTTCCAAAGATCTGCAGGTAGGAATATTGTCATCAGTGTCCTGGTGCTTTGTTTTGATACATTTTCTAAACCATATCACGTCTGTTTTTGTCTCAGAACAGGGATCCTGGACAAAAGCAGTTCATACTTGACATTATTTCTGGATGTACTGAGCACAAAAAGCTGCTGGATGTAGTTATCAATGTTTTCTATGGCCAGAATGGAAGATGCTTAACCAGAGGTGATCGCAGCCAGTTTGTCAGTAAGTTTATAGACTAGGAAGTGATTGCTCAAGTGGGAATTGTTGGATTTTATATAATTCTATATAATTGTAATGTTATATTGTGTGTGGTCTTAAACATTTTGTTGTGACTGAAATGAATTACACAACTTCACTGATACATTTTTCTCTGAATATAACAGATTATCACTGATATATTTATAATAATACTAGGTTATGTTGTTATTCAGTTATCTGCTACCTCACCACATTTGTCCTTGATGACATTGGGCTTCAACAATTCAGCAACATTGTCAGATCTATGGATATCAAGAAGATGTACACAGTAAGATACTAAATGTCTGAACACGTCAGTGTTGCATTGGAGAGAAACAGCAAACAATCACTGTGTTATTGTGAATTCTGGGTGAACATTTTGTGCGGTTTTGTTGCAGTTCCTGAGCTTCTTCTTCACACACCTCACCACCTGGATACAAGAAGAGTGGAATAGTATTTACGATGCTGCTTACGTTGAAGAGCACTGGATTGGCCCTTTGCTGAGGTTAAAAAAAGTAGAATTGACATTTTATAAAATGTCATAAGAAAGACATGAAATTAAAGGCTATGTCTATTTGTCCTTTAGATGGCGCCCTGAGATCAATATTCTTTTGGAACAACTTGCTTTAAAAATATCTCGAGGGAGTCAAGTCAAGAAAGCTGCAAGCAAAACAACTGAGCCGCAGGAGTTTGCTCTCACCAAACCTAAACCTCGACCTCTGCCTATGCCAGAGCTCATCCCACAGCAGGAAAAATGCAAACCAGTCAGCCTCATTTATAGTCATATACCTGTTTATCTGTCCTCTGTTTTATCCCCATACTGACAGATATGCCCTTAAAGAGAATATGCTGTACTATACTGTATATGGTGTTGTGACTGTGATTTTATTTTCTAGGTACCAAATAGCACCTACAACGCTCCAAAAGAGAAACAGATAATAGAGGAGATCAAGCAAAAGAACCATCAAAAGACTGAGGTACAATACCTGAGATGGCATGTTATATAATAAGCAATAAATAAATAAAACACAGGAAAATATTAGACATTACATTACTTATTTTTGTTTCACCAAAGGAACTGTTGTATGAAGCAAATATGAAACAGTTCGGATGTGTAAAATCACAGAAATCCGAACGTACCAAGGTAGGAACCATTTTCATTACATTTTCATGTCATTTATATGTATTTCCAAAGAAATATTATTGATTTTTACAATGTGTAGACGAAAACAAGATGGAACATCCAACTTGTGTTGCCTTGAGTTTTCGTTTTGGGCTGGTTTGATCTATATCCTTGACGTTTTTCTTTTGTAACCAAAATCCAATATATGATTTTACATAAGGTACATTCACTTCCATTGAGTGATTCAATAGAAAGTTTGGAGTCAGTTTATATCTCTTCTGAACCATCATTTATTGCAGCAAAAGATGTCCCAGATTAAGGAAGACATGGATTCAAAGTTCAAATCCCATACATTTCATTCAACTGAATCTCCTTCCAGCAATAAGGTAAGCTCTGGTCATTTCACCTTTTTTGATGTATCAGTATCAATTACTGTCTGTGGTGTATATTAAATCAACTTCCACATAATTGTGCTGATTTTGTTCAGTCCACCAAGTGGTCCATCAAGCTTAACAGTGCAGCTATCCTGAGACAGAGGGCGCTGTATGACCGTCAAGTGGATGAGGAGCTACAGAGGTACTGTACATCATTTATCTGCCAAACCTGGGCCTGTGGTGGTGATGTACAGATGTAAAACACTTAAATACAACTTACTGATACGTTAAAAATACTTAATAATATAGGCTATATAATCTGTAAAAGGGATCCTTGATCTAACTTGTTTTTACTGTACACAGTAAATAAAACTAAACCTAAACAGGTTAAGATACATGTCTTTATGTGTCCTTATGCGTGTGCTGACACAGAATGGATCGTTTGATAGAAGGGGCACGTGAGCCCTCGTCTTTCCTACAATGGCAGAAGGAGATGCGTCTAAAGGACCTTCAGGATGAGCTGGCCAAGATTGAGCGCAGGCGCCTGGAGGGACGCATCAGCTATGAGGAGGCAGCTATGGCCCGGACAAGAATAATGGAACGCAACCAGGAGAGTGCACAGCTGAAGAAAGAAGAGGTGGGTAAATACGCCCTCATAAAAGATTACATGGTGCATTAAAGTGAGTAAGGAAAATGTAAATACACAAAAGCATGTTTGTGCCCTATAAACATTCTTTAGGTCGGTAATTTTAAACAGACTTGTAATTAAGCATGACTTTTGTGGATGCTTTGTAATTTGTAGACAGCTCAGCTAATGCGGAGATATGCTGAGAAAAGGCTGCAGGAAGAAAAAGAAATGCGAGACTTGGTGCAACAAGTAGCAGAAGGTCACAAGAACTCAAAAACAGCTAAAGAGAAGTTACAGAAACTCAAGCAAAGTATAGGTATGTTGTGTGTAATACAGTGATCCTTTTTTTCATTCTTTGCTTTTCATTCACATCAACTTCGTGCATATTTCACAGTGAAAGAAGTCTCAGAGCAAAGTCGAGAGCTACTCCGCCAGGCACTGGAGGAAGCCCAAGCAGAGCTGAGCAGAAAATTTGAAATTATCTGTGAAATTCGAGCTATTGAATCAGTTCCTAGCATAAGAATTAAGAATTTTGATGACACGGAGGTAAGTGGAAAAAAAAAAGTGAAATGTAAATTTACATACTATAACATAATTCACTTGCTGTCCCATGTGCAGACTGCGGGCCATGATCTGCTGGGAGAGATGTCCCTGGCAGAGCTGAAGGAGCGGCTGGCGCTACTGAAGGAGGTGCAGCAAATAGAGCAGCAGGAGAAGCGGGAGCACATCCTGAAGATGAAGCACAACAAGAAGCAGATGTTGTTGGAGCAGCTGGAGGTCATTGACCTCCACAGGAGAGCGCTGGCACAGACTGCAGCCATCAGGTCAGCAGAATGTTTGGCTCTTACTTGTTTATTTCAGTAAAAAGCATGCAGGGGAAAGAAGACAACCATACAAATCACACATTCATTATACAATATTTTTGGCATGTTGCAGGAAAGAAGAGGAGAAGAAAGCCAGGCTGGGGTTGCGGCAGATGGTGGATCAAGATGAGAGTCTTTTAGCTCTGCAGAAGAAACTTGAAGAAAAACAGCAAGAACGCCAAAGACTGAAGCAAACTGGAAGTAACAAAACCCCTGAACAGGCAGCTGAACACAGTGATATAAACACAGGGATCCTCGACAAAGTGAGTACGAGATCCAAAACAAAAAAGACTGATTTCTCTGAGTAAAGCTGTAAACTATATGGTTTTGTTAGTGTTGGGAGGTTTCATAGCAGCAAAATAATACTCCTCGCTTGTCTCTGTAGTTCTTATTTGGCAAGAGATGCTTGGAGGAAAAAAGCTGGGAGGAACTGGAGCTGAGTTTAAAGCGTCATATGCAAAAGGACGATCCACACGTTATATCTCAGCAGGAAACACTCAAGATTTAAATATGTGTAGCATGTTGGAAAACCCTTTAAATGCTTGATTTTAGATCATAAAGATCAGTTGTGTATCAGAAAAAAACAGGAAAGAAATGCATGAAAGTCTGACCATTTTATCTTTTGTTACACTGTTAATGTGACACATCTTGCATTAAAATTCCTGAAGCTGCCACTGTCTTTGTATGTGAAAGTACATTGTCTCTGTCCTTTTATATCCACACTGTTTAGTTACTTGGTTCTTCATTTAGAGTAAGATGCTTCCCCATGGATTGTTGTGTGCGTCAATACCAATCTCCACAGTGAAGCTCAAACATCTGGATGATATAGCAAAAAGCATTTAGATCTAAATCTGACATCTAATGTGAAGATGCCAGATTTGTGCCCTTTTAATGCCCCAGTGTACTGGTCATCCCCCAGCACATGGGCCATGAGAATAGGAAGAAAACCGTGTGAGAGACTTTCACTTCCTCAAAGGTTGGTTTATTTCTGAGGCATGTTTTGGTAACAAGTTGCTGTACAAACTGTTTCTCATCATGAATAAACAAGATAAAGATGGAAACATTAATGTCAACAAAAAATTATAAAATACATTTATATAACATATCTATCTATCTATCTATCTATCTATCTATCTATCTATCTATCTATCTATGTGATAAATAAATAACAGATTATTTAGAATACATTGAACAGTTTAGAAGTTCAGCAATGTAAAAACAATTCCAGTTGAATCCACACAATAAGCAGTGGTGTCCCTGCTGGCTGTTCCATGTAACAACAACACATTTGTCTGAATCCAGCCCATTTTGCTCAGTTTTTTCCTCTAAATCAAAATCACATGATGTGTATTTTGTCATATGACACGATGGTAGGACTCTCTCTCTCCGCTGAGAGAGCTTCAGCTGCTTCGCCTGTAAAAACAAAGGACACTCGAGCACTTGTCAGGGATGAGATGCTGTAGATTTACACTGTTTGGTCGCGCTGCTCGATAATATGTGGATGATGGAGTATCGGAGACTTTTGCCAGCGATAGTCGCCGCTTGTTTCATAGGTAAGTTTGACCATGAACAACAATAACTGCAGTAATCCTACAAAATCCTTGGAAAGGCTCTGCCAATTTATAATAGAGATATCAAAGGGATATATTAACATAATGTCATAATATCACTTTACCACTTAAATAGTCAAACTTTTAAATTTGTTTTCCAGTGGCAGAGACAAAATGTTGACTCTAAACCTTCTGAGTCCATAATTAGCTTTACTTGTAGTTTAATTTCAGCAGGAATTCAATGAAATTCAATCAAACCTCAGTTCAGAATTTTACACCCAGACTTCATAACTTTCTCCTTAACAAAAATTACTATAAAGCACCAACTCACTGTGTTTCTTTGATACTCCATGGTTGTATTCATCTTATTTATGTTTCTGTGGTGTCATTCAGTTCTCTCTGTACGGATCTGTCATTTTGTTCACATTAGTCCTCCAGACATTCAGGTTTACAGTGTTTCTCTGTGCCACTTTAAAAGAGGCAACAGTGTGAAGGTGAAATGTTGCCAACCCAGAGAAAACTCAGCCGGGGCAATCACATGACTCTTATTCTGAATAATTGCATTTCATGAGGAGGATGGCTTGTATTCAAGAAAGCACTTGTGCACATGCTAATGTGATTACTACCACAATATAGGCTCTGTTTGGCTGATGTGCTTATACTTTCTCTCTAGATTAATGTTTTGTGGAGGGGTTTAGTTATGATTCCTTACATGAAGTAATACGCAGTGACTCTGTGAATTTCTACTGTAATTTCTACTTGACACCGCAAAAGTGGAACATCTGCTGACATGCATTCATACCCACCCACTCGTGTATGTCAAATTATGAACCACCACCAATAAAGCAGCAGACTACACCCATGGGAGTTGGTAGGCAGTGACAAGAGGCATCATGGTTATTATTTATAGCATGAGTGACATAAAGGCATTGCATTTGCATTTGTGCATGAAATAAACTGTTGAAGGCTTGTATGGGGTTATGTGTGCAGTTTTGTAAGGGTGGAGAATTAATTAGGGGAAAAGATGTGAAGCAAAATACTTGCCCATAGGGCCTTATTAATACTTACTGACTTTAATGGGACTGGATATTTGGGCTACTGCACCACATGTTGTATTAGTCACTGGTGACAACAAACTCCAAAGTCCAAATTTGGAGCAGGCCATCTGTTCAACAAGGGAGTAATTCTCTTGCTTTTATTAACGCAAAGCCCAACCTTTATATTATGTATGTTATAAAAGATGAGGAGCAACCACCAAAACTTCAATCATTGCTTTTTATTCATTAGCAATTTTAGGCAAAGTTAAAAACATCCTGAGTCCTTCTCTTCCAGGCCTGGTGGTGAGCCAAACCACACTCACTCCTGCTGTGATGAACACCACTCTCATCGAGAATGTGACCACTGTGACGCCAACCCCTATGATTCTCATCAGCACAACCCCGGGTTGTTCTGTATTCAACACTTCCACTTGTGAACCCTGTGCCCCAGGATCACAATACAACAACAGTGAGTCATTTACCTTGTCATCTGACATTAAGCCAACACTTTTGCGTGATATTTGATCATAGAAACTTTTTATTTAATGTTTTAGGATATTAACTTGCTCTAGTTTACTCGATATTGGCCCTGTCTATAATTTGTGAAAAAGATAACACCTAAGATTAAAGCTATAATAATGGTCTGTCAAAATAAAGAAATGTACCTGTCTTTCCCCAGGCACCCTGCTGTGTACATGTTGTTCTGACCCTGGGCTATGTCTATTTCCTGGAGCCTGCCTACCGTGCAACAGAGGTTTCTACCAGCCACTAGCTGGACAGCAGCAGTGTCTGCCCTGCAACAGGGGCTTTTACACAAAGTATGGAAGAAGTCTGTGCCAACAAATTCAACTGGTATTGGCTACTTTACTGTCTGCTTCACTGTCCAATTTTCTTATATTTTGCACTTCACAGTTTCACTGGAAGTCCATTATGTCAGCCCTGCCCTGCTGGATCCTTCAACAATAATACTGGTGGAAACAGCTGCACAAGTTGTTCACCAGGTGTGTTTATTTAGTTGTAGACAGAAACTCTGCATATGATTAACTAGTGGCAATAATTCAAATGTAAATATTTTTAGCAACTCTGTCATAAAGGAATAGTCTATAGTTGTCAGCAGAGTTTTATATGAATCACATACCTTGAGTTTCTATCTTCTGCTTTCAGGGTTCTTTTCATCACAGAGTTCCACTTCATGTTCACCATGTGCACTAGGGACTTTTTGCAAGTAAGTTGCACTTGAATGTCACCTGGCTTCTATTTCTGCTTCTGCTGTTGTTTATAAAACAGGGTTCAAAAATCTGTGTGGAACATTCATAACTAGGCGCAGTGGTTAGCACCGTCGCCTCACAGCAAGAAGGTCCTGGGTTCAATTCTGAGGTCAACCAGGGTCTTTCTGTGTGGAGTTTGCATGTTCTCCCTGTGTTTGCATGGGTTCTCCCCAGGCACTCTGGCTTCCTCCCACAGTCCAAAGACATGCAGTTAGGTTGAATGGAGACTCTAAAATTGCCCGTAGCTGTGAGTGAGAGTGTGAATGGTTGTCTTTGTCTGTATGGGGCCCTGCAATGGACTGGTGACCTGTCCAGGGTGTACCCCGCCTCTGATAGCTGGGATAGACTCCAGCACGCCCGCGACCCCTACGGGGACTAAGCAGTTCAGAAAATGGATGGATGGGAATTCATAACTATCTCTGTGTTTGGAGAATCACTTATCTAACAACTGGATCTGGCATCACATGACTTCATCCCATGGTTCTGCTTGCCACCACAGATGCACCCACACACACACAAGACCAGTTACACAGTTGCTGCATTGAGTAATCATCATGTCTCATTACCTTATAGAATGTGGAAAATATAAGATAGGAGCATGATTCATTATCATTATCAGTCCTTTTGCACCGTTACTCAAGTGACAAATATAATTACGGCAGGATGTAGTTTAATTCAGTATTGCTTTAAAATTATACATGTGTGAAACACTGACAGTTTACAGCCATTTTTCCAGTGAGTTACAAAATAATTTGGCAGTAAAATGCTGCTGTTTGTCAAAGCTCTGTAATGCTATTCAAGTCCATGCTTAACCTTTGAAACAGCATACCTGCTGCTCATACAAGCGCCGGCACAACTTTCAGCCAAAGCAACTTTGTCATTTTCAAGAATGCCTTGTGCCGATTTGTGCATTTAGAATTATAAACAAGTATTTTTCTCTCTGACAGCTCTTCTGGTTGTAGCGAGTGTAAAATGTGCCCTGGAGGAACAGAAGCTCTACAGACTGCTGCTAAAGACTGTACACCATGTAGGCCAGGTAATTCATATCGTGCTAACTTAAAGCATTAACATTCGAGTACTGTGGTTTAGAATAGAAAAGGGGAAGCATGAATATCCACCCAGGTGATATCTGGTTTTGAACAGGCATGCACAAAACTCCCCATCAGAATATGTGTCAAATCTGCGCCAGTGGCTTCTTCCAGATTCACTGGGGCCAGGAAAGCTGTGATGTCTGCCCAGAAAATCACTACTGCCCTGTGAGTACTTCACCCTCTGCACCCTGTCAGACAACATAAGCCACAAATGAGCTTGTGTACAGTTGAAAGATATCCTGCATGTTTATACTGCCTGTTTTATTCGCAGAGTCCAGATGTGAATCCCATCCTGTGTCCAAGTGATGCCTTCTGTCCAGCAGGCAGCTTGGCTCCAGGCTACTGCATGGAGACTTTCTTCCGCAAAGCAGGGGACACTTGTGAATTAGCCCCTGTCACTATTGCCCTCTTAGTTATTGGAGGAGGGGGTAAGTAACAGTGCTGTAAAGAGTTGAAACAGTCTTGTTTCTTCCTCAAAAGTTATTTGAAATCATTATTATTAAAAAACAGGATTAGAATTTTGTATGGACTGATTTTTTTTTCTTACAACTATATTAATGTAAATTAACTTTGTTGATTCAAACTTCAGCCTTGGGAATAAAAATACAAAATAGAAAATATGTTTTAATGTGAAGTTACAGTATATCATCTTGTTTTGTGATGATTATTATAGGTATTCAATCGATAATAAGTATTTTTTTTACAGCCCATTTCATATTATTGCTCTAGGAATGTTGTTTCTGTAACAAGTGAACATTTAATTTTTCACCAAGGCTGTTAATCCAGTAAGTAATTTAATCATTTGCCCTCATTTCTGCACACTGGAAATGGATTATTTTTGCACTGAGATCACATTAATCCCAAAGACAACATAACAAAATAAAAACAGAATCTTTGTGAATGTTTAATGAACATATCCTGTAACATGCTCTTGTGTTTTTCTTTTTTTTCTAGTGACTTTACTCTTCATCATTTTAATGGTTCTACGTCGACGTAAAGATGCTGGTGGAGAGCTGACTGTAGCTCGAGCTCCATTATTACGCAAAGAGCGACCTCAAGGTCGATACTATGGGATGCCCAGTGATGCAGAACCTGTATATGCCGGCTGGTGAACCAAAGGAGCTTGGTTTAACTTTCCCCAGTATTTGTAGTCTTTTCTCCATAAAGATAAAAGAACTGACAGAGGAAGACTGATGGTAAAATTCTGAGGTGGTATCTGAAGCGTACTTTGACAATGCACCATTTTGTTACGTGGTACATTTCAATATATTATTGAGAAACAGAAGTTTATTATGTTGTGATTTTTGTTTTGTAGTTTGACGCTGTTACAGTTGTTCCATAAACACATTCCTTTTGTAAACTAGGTTATTGGATTATGAGAGGTTTGCTGGGACAGAAAACAAGATGTGATGGCCTTTAGCAATCATCTCTGTCTTATGAAAGCACTTTTTTACAAAGGTGATTGTTTCCCTTTGCACACATGTTAGTAGTCTCCACTAATTTGTTTGGTTTCTCAGCGACAGAGGTGAAAACTGTGGTTGTTTTTTTTTTATATGCATTTCATTATGGTTCATCACGTCGTCTGTTGTTTAATGTTTTTGCTTGATGTTGTGTTTCACTTTTAAGGTAATATTTGTATGTTTTAAAAAAATAAAAATAAAAAATCACTTGAGCCTGATGTTTAGCTCTATAGTAACAGTTTTTTGGTATGATAGTATTGATAAAATATTTAATAAAATTTTTTTTCAAAACTTTTTTTTCCGATGACTTTTAACAGTGTGTGTCACGTTACCACATATATCAAATTTGTATGACTAACCTCAAAATTCCACCTGAATTAATAGTAGGGCGGTAGTGGTATGGTGATATTGTTACTACATCAGGGAGAACAATGACCAACATAAATTCCATGTATTTACTAAATGGGGCTATTTTAATGCAGCTGTGTGACAGGCTCTCGGGCTATCATTAAATCACAACTTGTTTTCAGTCCAAATTTCTCCACAGTGTTCTCCACACATAGCTCAGTATTTTTAAAGTCATAAAATGTATTTCTGATTTCTTAATTCCTCCCACAATGCTGGAGATGGGGCTGGACCTATCAACATTTTGGGAAAACTATTAGGTCATTTAAGCAATAAAAACTGCATGTGGAATGACAACTGACATCCAATTACAAAACGCTGAATGTGTTTGTCCCAAAAAAGATGTGAAAATACTGTGCAGGGGATCCAAATAGTCAGACTTCAATGAAACTGACTTTAATTTCAAATTTTAGATGATATGTTGGCGTAAATATGGTGATGCTTCGAAGGTGTGAATCCAGGTTCAGCTTCTGTTTTAATTGGTCAACTGCTGTGTCATTCCCAGAGCAGATATTATAAAGGTGACGTTTGCTTTCTTTCTATGTCTCTTTTCAAACATTTTTGCAGCACGATTTGGTAGATTTTTTGGCCTCTAATCTGATATTGTAATAAGATATGTCCACATCATTGGACTGCTATTTAAACAGGTAGAACCTATTGTGGTTAGTGATACCTGGCCAAGTTGCATGTGGTCTGCAATCCGGCACACATACATATTAAAATTAAAACGGAACTACAATGAGCACACAGTAACTCAATCATTAGTTACAACACTGAGTAAAATGTGTAGAGGAGCAAGTATTTGTAAATTGTACATAGACACAGGCCCATCCACAGCCGCTAGATGGCGATAATAGCGTGTGCGGCATTAAGGTTGATAATAATTTTGTCCAAACAGGCTCCCGTACTTACGCCATCAACTGGTAGAAAACATGGCGGCCGCCCTGACAAGGAGAGTGTCCGGTGTGTATGAACAATTTGATATGCGTGCGCGATATATGTGTGTGTTTTTGTCAGCACAGCTAGTACCGACGTGAAGCACAAGATTAGCATCACTATGTAATGTTAGCTGGGTTTTCTCATTGCTGTAACTACTCGTATTTTCATCTTTTCCTGTGTTGACAGGGCTGCTGAGGCCGCTGTCCGCCTCTCTGTGTACCAGGGCACCGAAGGTCTGTCAGTTTTCCAGCCTCATCCAGCCCTCGTCTCTGCCCAACTCCACCACAGCCGCTGTCCGCGCTCCTCTGTGGGCTGCAGTGCCTCAGACATCCCGGTACAACATCCTGCAAAGGTACAGACCAGGAGGGCCATCACTGCTGATACTTGGCTTAATGTCGATGTTATATGCACGATAGAAATCTGCGCTGGTACTTCTAAAAGAAAGAAAATGTGGCTGAATTACGTTCATTACATGTTACTGTTTATACTGTGGCCTAACGATCATAGAAGAGGTTAATTCAACAACAACTATATGAATAAAGCGTTATAAAAAAAAGTTAAGCTACAGCCAGTATAGTTTCGATTCATTTGATTAATATTTATACTTACCCTGTATATTGCTCTGGATGGTCCTCACGTTTTGTGAAAACTAGTTGATCGAGCTATTAAACCAAGCAAAACATGTAGCCATGAAAACCTGGGAAAGCTCATAGATTTCAGTGTTGTGTTTTGCACAATGTGTGTGAATATTAATGAAGTGCCAATGTTGCCCAATCGTAAACAGTTCCTCGGTTTAAGATTTTGCTCCATCCTAATACGTGGAGCACAGGATTTTCTCCAGAATCATTGATAACCCATCCAGGCCCTACAACACTTCACTGCAAAGTCTGTGCAAACCAAATAACCAAGACATTGTTTCTGGAAAAAACATTATTACTGATGATTTTTTAAATCGCACACAGGTAAAAACTCTTGTAGACATATCTCAAATCAAACAAACAAAAACATCTTAATGGTTAGACTCTCTCTAGTGATAGGTAGTTTTATTATTTTTCTGACTGAGCTGACCATTTATTTTCCTCAAACAACATGATTTGTGCTTCTATTTGTTGTTACAGGGTGTCTGCACTTCTTCCCACTGTGACTCAGCAACCAAGCAGAAGTTTGACATACTACAGTGTGAAGAAGGGCAAGAGGAAGTCTGTAAAATCTGTCACAGAAAGGTTTATGAGGCTGCACTGTGGCCTTTGGCTCAGACGCAAGGTGCAGTTGCTTTGCTGTTAAATGTCAGAATCTCTGTTGTTGTTGTTGTTTTTTAAACAAGCATTGCAATGTGTCGTCTTGTTTTGGGGTGTATATAGGCTGGTTACAAGAAGAAACTGTGGAAGAAGAAACCTGCCAGACGAAAGCGCCTGAGGGAGCATGTGTTCTGTAACAAGACACAGAGCAAGCTTTTGGATAAAATGACAACTTCTTTTTGGAAGAGGAGGAACTGGTACGTTGATGATCCATACCTGAAGTACCATGATCGGGTCAACCTGAAACTGTAGAATCTGTTTGAATATAATGTAATGATGTATTATACATAATAAAGTTTTGTCTTACATGACACACACAAAGTTTTCTTTGATATTTATTAACTCGATTTAAACAGAAATATTTAATCCAGTGGAACAATAACTTGATATCTTTAAGTCAGCATGTAATTACATCACTGCTTTGGTGTATGATTCACAATCACTTAAATTTAAGTAATTTGACATTCTGGCCTGCCAGAACAAAATTTCTTAGAAAATGGTGTCTCTTTATGAATCAAGTGGATAATTTACCAGTAAATAAGACATTATTTGAATGTATTATAGCCAAATAATAACATTTCATGTTATAAAATGATTGAAAATGGCAAAGAATTATTCACTGATTACCAGCCAGCCATCTGAAGAGACCAACAGCTTCGCACAAAACCACTTAAGAAATCCAATTTTCATACAAATTAATAACAGACATGCAAAAATGAGGTTATCAGTCTACACACAAGAGTACGAATCTGCTACTTAGCAACTTGTTTTTTCTCAGTTTTACTTTGCATTAATTTATTCACCTCCAACACTAACACTGATACTAACGCTGAAACACATTTGATTTTTTTTAATCCATTAAAAGCCATTTAAGGGACATTTAATGTGTATAACAGGTGTATCTACAATATCAGAGTGAATGACGTGTAAACAGAACAGTTGTACCTGAGAAGCTTTTGTTTCAAACTTCAAACCACTATTAATGACAAGATACAGTGATGAAAATTATAAATATATCTAATGCGTAAATTCAGCCATCAACAACCAGCATGGTGATGCGTTGTGTACAACGTTGCCAAGGTTCAGGCTCAGTGAATAAAGTACAGAATAAAAAAAACACGTAATGGATCGTCACACAATAATTAAATGTAAGTTTGACAATCTGCAAACCAAAAAATTCACTCTGCTGAATTCTGGAAAAGAAGCAGAAGTACATAAATGGTACGAATGTTGGGTTTACTGTTGCTCAGTTAACAGCAGAACACAGTGATTTTAAACATGGAAGAGGAGCCATGTTTATATACAGTAAGTATTTATTCATGTTATGTCCTATTTCTGCTACAGCCAAAGGTGACACCTTCCAAATTGGATTAAATTGTCAAATAAATGACAAATGTGTTTAGAAACTGAACAGCATATTGTCAGAAACAGTCTTGTGGTAGTATTTTTTTCATAATAATGTAATCCAAACAATAAAACTAAATTGTTTGTGATAATATTCATGATTACTATTTTATGTAATTTACTGCCTTCAAAATATGGAGAACACTAATATATACTTTCAACATAGTGCAAAATGATTGTTTAACGAGAACATAATTGTGCTAGAAATGCTAAATATCATGTGTAGAGACATTTTATATTTTCCTCAGCTGTATTTTTCTTTAAGGCTTTAATAAGGAGGTAAATAACAGAATATTGCCTGCCACTGAGTTGTCATTACTACAGGGTAGCTTGTTCTTGGATAATTAACTAATTTCTCAATAGTTCTTAATGAACAAATAGCTTAAAGGTAAAAACAGCCTTTTCTTTTGATCCTTGGCTTGTAACACATTCTCTAACAATGACCGCGTCACGCTCAGTGCCAGCTGTAGTATCCAGTGACAGTACATTCTGTTTCATAAACAGCAGACTAATGACTGGGAAGACACACATGCGATTGCCTACCCGAACCTGATATATAAAAGCAATCAAATCAGTACACACGAACTGTACATAATTACATATTCAGTAACTCACTAACTCAAAGTGTCTGCCAGTCTAGAACCCACTCACTCACTTTTCATAACTCAGTGTCACAAACCTCATTTATTAAATCATGAGCCATGAGATTTATTTTATATGTAGCAGGGTCATCATAGGTCACTTTGGTAATACCTTATTCCAAAGCAAGGCTGCTTCAGTCATGTAGCTTTTGGCCATTCAGTATTTTTACTTCTTGCAGCAAAGGCAGCTGGAGTAGTCTTGAGGACAGTTTCACATGGCTTCATTGTTCGAAGAAACAGCACTCCTGGATCTTGTGAGAGGCCTCAGGACTCTATGAGGAGGCTGGAAGGGAGAGCAAAGAGGGAGATGAAGTTTAGTCAGGTATTAGCTAAAATCAGTTATATTTTATTTTAAAATCTAAGGCCAGAGTTTGTTGTATATATTTTTGAATTAATCCCATGAAATGACCAAAATAAACTATACTATCTTATTTCTTTTAATACTTTCTTACATTGATACCTTGTGCTTCTCAGCTCAACATTAATGCATTTTCAGAATTTTCAAAAATAGGTCACAAATATATAGGTATATAGGCAAACAAAGACACTAAAAGTAGCACATCTGTGGCCTACAGATTAATACTGGCTACAGATGCTCTTGATGTGCAAAAGTGTAACTCCTTTACTCTTTTGGACAACAGATTTTGTTTGCTATATAGTTGCCGCTTATTAGTGTTCATTGTTGGTTTTGGTCTTTTCATGGGATTTGACAACTATAAGAAAAATAGTTGGGCACCAATATCATGCCAAACAAAGAGATATTATAAGTTAAAATTTATTGATGAATATCAGTAGGGAGTGATTTTACACAATAATTTCCATACACATTACACTAAAAGTTATTATTAGGATTGAAATACACCGGAAGGTAGTCTGTGTCAACTTGTCAACAATATTTAGATGTTTCCCATGCCACATTTAAATAATTGAGTCACTGCAATCATACAACATCAAGATCACACATTCATTTGCACTTAAAATGTAATTTTTAAAATGAACTATTATTCATCAGTGCAGAAATCCTATTAGCAGCCAGATTCTCCACATTCGCAGAAGTACTGAACCATGATGATTTATTTAGCCGTAGAAATTAGTGAATGAGTGAGTAAATCACTACTCTCAAGGGGCAGTTAGAATCAGGCAGCAGCTGAGCAGCCACGCTGACAAGGCATATACCTCAGGAGCCTTCCTCTTAATCAGCCTGAGCTGTGGAGAGCTCAACACTGTCTGCCTCCCTTTCCCCACCTCCTCAGGCTGCTCTGGAGCTGGAGGAGTGGGAGGTGGAGAGGGTGTGGAGGGTGGAGAGGACTGGGGTGTCAAAGAGGGTGTGATGGAGGTGGACTCAGACTCAGAGGGCGACATGGTCTGTGACGGTAACTCTTTGGAGTCCCATTCATCCAACCCCAAAACCTCATACTCAGTCATGTCAAAATCCTGTCCTGTACCATGGGAAAAGGTGGTGGAAGGGATGAACAACATATAAATCCTGTCTCTGGTCAAAAAACAATATTTTGTGTGATTGCTGTAAAGCATTCATTGCTTGAGCGACATGTTTCTTCACTATGATGAAAAAAGACACTAGTTTATTCTGATTCAAGTCCTAAACTGCCCTGCTACTATAGATATACACCGGTGCACAAAATATACTTCAAGTCTGTTCAGTAGTTACCAGTTTTTAAAGTAGGAACTATCTGGGGGCTAAGAACCACCGACATGTTTTGAAAGCCAGGATGAATTGATAGAAACAATAAAACATTGATTTTGGTTTGTGTATGGGATTTATTGACAGTAAGCATATATCTTTATCATCTAACTTACTAAGAATTTGGTTGTATATTAATCAGATATTTACAACAACCTATTAAGATTCCTGGTTTATTAACAAGGGTTAAAGTGTCTATTTTTTTCCACAAGATGCTAAACTAGGAACACCCACTCCTCCTCCACCTCCTGACCTGCTCCAAACAGAAAGACAGGACTGAGGTTGGAGGATTACTCAGAAAATAGAGGTACTAAACAATCTTTGTAGGCTTAAACAAGCTTGACCAGAAAGATAGAAATCTACATGACAGTCTGTCACATGCTAAAAAACAGCTATTAAATTCTAATAACACTATTATTACTATGTGGCCCTTTTGTTCCATCATTACACCACAACAGAGTTTTAATATCGCTTCTATAACACTTGTCAGCTTATGTTTAAGTCCATTTCTATAGTGTTTTTATATGTTTCAGTACTAAAGAGACAGTACGCCAGTAATGTTGCCTCACCCTTGTTGTAGTTCTCTGACTTGCTACGCATCATAGGTCTGGTCCTTTGCTGTGCTGCTGCAGGCTGCGTGGTGCCAGGGCTGGTGTTAACGGGGTCGGACTGGTAGGAAGACAAATCCTGCATACTGAAACTCCTCAGTCTGTCTGACAGCACTCCTTGGCTCTAGAAGGTGGAAAGACACGTTTGGTGTCAACGGATATATGAAACAGAGCATGGATCATGGGGCAAAATAATTTGATACATTACTTGATGTTAAACAAACAAACAACAGTTTATCCAATAAGTCTGCTTCATAATGTAAAAAGCAGAAAACACGACAGGCTTGATACGCATATCTACAGTGACCTTTTGCTGTTCACCCAGGTCAGTACAAAACAAATGTCCAGAGTCTGCAATACCTTTGTTGCAGCCATGACAGCAGCTGTGGCTGCAACATTCAGCCCCTTTCTCCCAAAATGGACCAGTGTGTCATAGCTTTTGTCCTTGGCTTGGCAGATATAGTCATCAATGTCCTGAAACACAGACAGAAATCACATGAACATAGTGTCTTGTTGTCAATGTGTGACTCATTTTATGTGCAGTGTTGACAGATGTTCCTATATTGCTTTAAGCGTTACGTATTCTGACTTTTGATCTTCACACAACTGTCATATATGTTTCCTGACTCATACACAGAGGAAAAAGGAAAGGAGAAATGGAAGAATACCATGTCATTTCCTCTGCCCTGTCCAGTAAACACAAATTCAACAGCTGAAAGTGAACTGGCACAAAGGCACCTTTGTTCTTCAGACAATCTCAAATTCTATGCAGACTAACTTAAAGCTTGGACTGAATATTTTCACTCTTACTTGAACTTCACCAGAGGAAGTAAAGGAAACAAAAGCAGGGATTTCACCTTTTCCTTTGAGGAAAGCGTAGGATGAACAAACTTCCTGTATAGCACACTGGAGCCTTTAGTGTATGGAGACAGCAGCCAAACCACAAAAGCTATCTTCAGTTCATAGTAGAAAGGAAGCCTATAATGCAGATACAAAATGGCAGCAGAATAAAATTAAATAAAATTAGTCTGAACCATTTTTTAAATTTCATCTGCATGTGTAAAAATTACAGTCAAATTTATATGGACCCATTAACACCAAATATCTTAGGTTACTTACCAACAAAGAAACATATCTGTAAATACTTCCACAGTAGAAAATAGAGCAAATATGATCCAGTACATCATCCATTTCACCTAAAGTGTCATGGACAAGTGAAAATGGTTAATGTAGACACTCTTAGCCACCCTTGTAGGATAATTTACCTCTAAAAAATACATATACTCACATATTCTTTTACATCTTTTGACTTCACGGCTTTATATGATGAGTATGCAGGATATAGTGTGCCAAACACAAGTCTAGGAGACAACAAACAAATAATCACAACACTGCAGTTCACAATTTAAAATGTGTATTAATTACATATTAAATCAAGGCATTTCAAATGTAATAAAACACTTTTAAGGACAATTTGTTATGGGTTAAGCAGATAGTATACCATATAACATATATCTAAATATATATAGATCTAAATATATATACCTCTATCTATCTAGATCATATATCTTATATGAGTAAAATCAGGTGAGATTAAAATAAACCTGAACAGACAACATATTTTACTTTTCTGAGGATATAAATAAAGCAGGTAATGATATTGGCCTGGATGATTTGGCTTCACAAGCTGTTTGGGTGACACACCTCCAGCCATGAGGTAAAAACTAGTTGCCGTGTGTTTTCTTCCCATCTTTACGTTTCTATTTGTGTATAGGCACCTGTGCTTCTGGGTGTCCGGTCAGAGACAGCACCCTGTTGAAGTGCTACAGCGAAGCAACAGCTGTGAGTGCTCTGATCAAATTACTGACCCACATCATGTTGCACCACCCTGGCCTGACCAGCTAACTGTGCCCTAACAGAGTTTAGAAAAACAAGCACATTCACAATCAATGTATCAGCTCTGGGCAACAAAACTAAACGTTTCTCCTGGAGACTGAACCTAGAACAACCTACAGAACCATGTTCTGAGCTACCACAGCTAAGCCTGCTCAATCTATGTAACAAGATCATGCAATCTAAATTTAATTTCTTCACTATTTTGAGGTTTGGGCCTGGTGCTGCTACTTCACACGCTTTGTAATGGCGCTGATTCATACTTTGTGCAGATAAAAACAGCCTCAGCCTTCCGTGATAAATGCTTTCTTTTTGTTTGAGCTACTTAAAAATAAATAAATAATCTCAATATTTAAGCTGAATGTCAGATATCTAGCTTTGCATGCGTCTTATTACATGAATAACTGTATTGAAACCTGAGAAGGCTGACACATCCCTTTTGTTTTTCCTCAATACGATACCATCAACACTGAATATTGCTCCTGTCAAGGACCGATCCTGTTGTTCAGTCACCTCGACACTGACATTTAAGCTTCTACCACCGAGAAACGCTTCTCATTCCTTGATCTGACTCATTATCACCACATGAATGATAAGAGATTATTCAGTCAATCACGTCACTTCTTTGTCTGTAATAAAAAAGCCACTTGATAAGCACAAAGAGTGCCAGGCTGCTGAGCGCTGACACTGTTACAGTAGGTCTGCACTGTCCAGGCCCAGCTCAGCTTTCCTGCTCAAATGGCAAAGTACAGTCCTGTGGAAGTCGCACTGTTTTAGTCAAATATTAATAGACCGACATATGCTCTGCTTTGACACTGACGTCTTTTTCTGCTTTTCAGGATTAGACACAATTGCAGGTCTAGTGGAGCGCGCCGACGAGGAGCGGCTCAAATACCCGCAAATACAACCACCCGCAACGTATTATTATTATGGTCTGTGACAGAGCGCATTGAATAAAAATTTTTTAAAAATCACTTACACCACAAGTCTAGAGATGATCCAGGAGACCATTGCGCTGAAGAGGCGACAGGACGCGCTGTCTTCGGGGGGAGGAGTTTTCCTCCAGATGACAGGCGCGTCCACTCGGCAGCGTCTGGACGCACACAGGCAGCAACGTGATGCAGGATAAACAGTAAGCGGGCTACAACTATTATCCATAGATGGCAGTGTTGCATTGGACAGGCGACACGAACACCTTGCATGTCGGGCTCCAGGCTGATGTGACATACTGTTGTATGCGTATTTACCCTGTTTAGGGGGTATCATGACGTTTTGGGGCCCTTTTTACATCACCTTCCCCTTATGTGTACAGTGTGTACACACTGGAGCCAATAAAGTTCCCACCGAGTGGCACAGCGCCATCCTTACCATTCGTCCCAGAAGCCACCACCTGGTCTGAGATTTCCAAGACAGTGTGCGGGACTTTTAATAAAGCACAATGATAATTATGATTATCAATTATTTTCTATATTTTGACTATAACATGTTGGGAAACTGGTAAAATTACCATCATGGTTCCTCTGAGCTTATGTTCAAGTCTCTGAATGTCTGGTTTTGTCTGACCAGCAGCATGGTTTACACACTTTACATTGGTGAAACAATTAATCAGTTATTGCAGTAACATCCAAAATACTACCAAATTTTCAGTAGGTCAATTAATATGTTAATTCACTTTTTACTAAAAAACTCTTAAAACTAGATTTTCAATAATACACAGCAAAGAGACTTTGAGAGGCCTTGAAATGTCTTGAATTCTGGCCACTAACATGAGAACACCTGCTTTGAGAGAGCTACAGTACCTCTGCTTTGTCCAGTCACTAGCCTACATAATGGAGGAGGAGAACACTGGATCGAGGTTTTGTTACTGTACAACAAAAGCTGCTGGGGACGGACCAGTAGAAATCTAATCCTCTGGTCCATTTAAAGCAAAGGGAAGGGCTTCACAACAAAGTGGACCCAAATGAACGACCAAAGACCTTTACATTTCTGTACACAAGAGCTCTTCTTTCAAAAAAAAACAAAAAAAAAAAACAAGAACTCTGTTTTCATGAGGTCACACATGAAACATCAGAAGGTCAGAAATTAATAATGTGACATTTGATTCAGTCAAGTGTCAGATAGATGCAGTTTAGCGACTGCAGCTTTAGTTAATCCGTGCAGTGTAGTTTTTGACCTGCAGAGTGGGGCATTGTATACCAAGGCATATTCTTAATAAGACTGATGAAGAAGAATTAAATGTAGTGCACATTGAGGTCATCCATATCAGATTTATCCTATTTACAACCTTTATTCTTTGAAGTTTATTTCCTTATTTTCCCCATCCACAAAGAAAAAATAAACACACAATACTTCCACAATACATAGGTTCTGCACTAACCAACCTTTCTATGACAGATGCATCTTCCTGCTTTCTGTGACATAAAGTCAAACATTGAAGGAACGGACTGTCAATGCAAAAAACAGTTTAGGTAGTATGCGTGCATTTTTCTGAAGAGTGTACTTCACATGTATAGCCACACACCGTATAGTTACTTTTTGACTGTACAGAAAATAAACTATCAAAAGACCACTCCTCCCATCACCTCTAGTGTTTCAGATAATGTAGACAAATTACCAGTAAACAGAACAACACAACAGCTGTTGCTTACAAAATGTATTCTAGGAGAAGTCAGAACTGCTGCTGAATAGGGAAAGAGGATGTGATTTTATGTGCAGAGTGGTTTCCATCAGTTATTCAATTACTTGTTTGGATTTTAAGTATCCAAGTACCTCCACCACCAGCCTATAACTTAGGACAGAAATGGAATATGATGAAGCACTGTAGGCACAGCAGGCTTTTCATACTTACATTATATACACTTTCTTAAACTTTCTGTTTAACTTTGGACAATAAAGACTTGCCAAGGGCTTCTACCTCCAAAGATAAGGAAAGAAACCATTTTTTCCTTGGGTAGAACAAACATCATATAAAAAGTGTTTTAAAGACATTAACTGTCATAGCACAGAGTTAAGCCAAAATGATTATGTGAAATAATAATAATAATAACAATATGAAGCAGAGATGATGCTCAGCACTTTAAACTCTGCACAAGCATTGTCTGTCCTCTCTGAAGCAAGTGAACTGACTTTGGCGGGACAGTGACAGTTCACTTTAGCTCCTCAGAGCTGCCAATCTCGACTGCATGGCTTCAATGTCTTCCTCTGACTCATCTTCTGAAGCTGCAGTGGCTCCAGCGGTCTCCATTTCTGGCAGGGCATCTGTGACTTTGCTTGGCGCTTTGCCAAGGGCACCTAAGAGGCGAAATACAGAAGTTATCAATTTTCCATATGAGTCCATCTGTGTTTTTGAATATAATTAGAAAATTATTGTTTATTATTAATTAGAAAAATGTGTTTAACAAATCTATTCACCTGCTGTGATCTCAAACAGAATCTTGTCAACTTCTTCCTCTGCTGCTTCCTCCATCTCTTCTCCATCTTCCATGCTTTCAAACGTGTCTTCAAGCATTTCCTCAATGATGCCAGCCTGAAAGATGAATATAATATCGATTACATATTATTGCCATGGTTTAAATAATTATTCTTAGAAAGGAGTAATGTTCAGGGTCATCTGCAGACTTTGTACTGCAGTTTTGGTACACATTTATGTTGGACAATCCTGCTGACCTTCGTCATCTCCTTTGATAGCTCCCTCATGGTGGCCTGGATTTCTGGGACTTTGACTAGGCTCTGCATGGCTTTCATGACCTCTGTGCTCTTCTGCATGGCCCCAGCTACACGCAGTACAGCTAAAAACACACAAATACATTCCCTTTACAGGCAGTGCAGAACAGAACATTAAGTTATTTAATAAAGAAACTGGTCAACTGCTGACAATAACACATTTCACACACTTCCATAAAAGTCATTCCACCCAGTCTTATAATTCAATCAACTCACCAAGTTGATTCTTCATGCTGAGTAGTATAGAGTTCATTTGGGCTTTGGAAGCATAAAGTTTTGAGATGGCTCGTTTTGACTGAATCATCTCCTTTGCGAGAACCACACACACATCCTTCTGACCTTTTTTAGCAGCATCTTTTATGGATCTTTTAACTTTTTCTTGTTCCCTTTGAATATCTGAAACAATAGGGCATACCATTACATACAATGCAAAGTGAAATTAAAATTAAATGAATTAACTAAATCACTGCAGTTTAAAACAAATCATCTTATTGAGTCCACTATTACTTATTACTCCACTGATGTACTGTAAAATCATTCATGCTTTCATTATAAAAATGTGTTATTTTACATTTCTCTGTAAGAAATGTAAATTATATAACTTAGTGGCTATCTTAACTTCAAATCAGTAAGTTATGAATTTTCTACATAAAAACTGTCCCTTTAGAGTTTCCCTTACATA
>OMLM01008824.1:38179-48486 GCA_900302695.1 Helostoma temminkii
GCTGGAACTTAGGGATTCCTACATTATATATATATATATATATTTTTTTTTTTTCAGACAGTATGTGTGTTTTAACAATGTCTATCAGTTACACAGAATCATATTCATGGGTCTGATAAACAAATAAAATGTGTGCTGTAGGATTGCATGCATTATATTAGACCTGTAGCTAAAAGTGCTGATTGGGTTTTTGGTTTCTAAATCCAGGATGTTGCCTCTGGAGAAAAGCAGAATGCAGCCGCAGAGGGAAGCAAACCCAAAGTCAAGGTGAAAAGTATTGATCTGCCCATTGTAGCAAACAGCATTCGACAGCTTGACAGTGACGTCCTGAACAACTTTGTGGAGTATGAGGTGAGGGCTGCTCCTGCTGGCCTTTGGAAAAGCTGAGTCATGGTTTGATTGAAATTCAGAATATCTGGGCCCCTAATGAGTAAAGTGGGATCAAAACTTGAATTTTACTTAACCTTTGATGTTAAGTAGGCACTGATTGACCTGGTCTTTGTTTACTGTGCAAGGCTCATGAGGGGAACAACTTGTTCTGCATTTCTCCCCTATTAAACCTCAGAATAATGTTCCAGCCACGTTAGATGAATGTGCCAGGTCTGAAAGGTCCTAATATTTTTTTATTCTTAATTATAAGGCAAACAGTATTCTAAAAACAAATTATTAATCACTGTCTATTTTGACATTTTTATTAGCAAACATAAGATTATTTCAGAACTATAACATCTCATATAATTTGTATCCTTGTGTAGACTACACAATGGCATTCATTGCCATCAAACATTGATCAGTTTTCTTTGCTGTTATAAAGGTGCTAACTAAGATCTGAGATACTTTGTAATGGGATAGTTTGTGATTATTCTTAAATTATTATATTTTGATTTTACAACAGTAACTTTAAACTTACAAGGCAATCTTTTGTTTGTGTGGCTTCTCCTCACAGCGTCAGATGATTATCCAGGACAAACAAGTGAAAGAGCTGAATGATGCTAAAAATGCTGTGGAGGAGTATGTGTACGATTTACGTGACAAACTTTGTGGGATCTATGAAAAGTATATTACTGAGGATGTAAGTGCTGCTTTTGTAATAAGACACATATAATACAATGATGTAATATAGATTAATTACTGTATAATACTAGCCATTATAACATAGTTAAAATGGCATAACTGAGATGATATTTATTACCAAGGAATCTCCCACTGCATTTACTTAATATATTTCTACATATTTTTCCACTAACAATAGGATAGCAACCGCTTGACACTGATGCTGGAGGACACACAGAACTGGCTGTATGAGGATGGAGAGGACCAACCCAAACAAGTTTATGAGGAGAAGCTGGATGCATTAAAGGTTTGTTTTAATTAATTCATTCCAGAGAAATTCTGATTTCCAGTTTTGAAATGGATTTTGCATCTCTACTAGTTAACATATCAAAACTATATGTACTACTGAACTTTCAACAAAAACATAAATTGCATTTTTTCCAGATGTTGGGTCAGCCCATTCAGGACCGGTACAGAGAACACGAGGACAGGCCGAGGGCTTTTGAAGAGCTGGGGAAAAAAATGCAACTTTATATGAAGATTGTGGGTTCCTATAAACAGAAGGTAAATCCTGTCAATATATTGTCTTTACATCTTGTAATGATGAGTCAGTGTGATAATTAATGGAATCGTGACCTATAAAAATGGTTTTATTTCTATAACACTTTACCAGGATGAGCGACTCCTGCATTTGAGTGCAGAGGAAATAGGCACTGTGGAGAAGTGTGTGAATGAAAGCATGGCTTGGATGAACAGCAAAATAAATGCACAGAGCAAACTTGCTATAACTCAAGATCCCATTGTTAAAGTAGCAGAGATCATTGCCAAAATACAGGTATGTAAAAGTCCATTTAAATGTAATTCTTTACTGCAGTTATGAGATAATACCGATGTTCTTCTACACACGCACTACATTTATTATTCACCAGGAACTGGAGGATGTATGTAATCCAGTGATCAACAGGCCAAAACCCACAGTGGACAGTGCCCCTGAAGTCAATGATCAAAACAGTGAAGCTCACAATGGCCCAACAGCCAAGCAAGGAGCCGAAGGGAAGGGAGACGTAAAAGGAAGCCAGCAGACAAAACCTGGCACCAAAGAGATGGAGGTGGACTGAGATCAGTGTCTGCGAAGCTCTGCAACATCATGGCATTTATCATCACTGACCATTTCAACTGTAGCAATGTCAATACCCGGGACCACGTCTCAGTCCTCACTAGACACTTTTGTGGATTTGTTTTTTGTGCCCACCTCCTCCCTCACAAGACTTTACGTTTCGAGGATTTTGTTTTCACCCGTTCATCCTTACGTGTGACAATGGTGTGCTTTACCATCTCAAACTTTTGACATACAGTACTTAATAAATGAAAGAATGATGTAATAGATTAAACTCTGATTCTGATGAAAATCTTTTTCCTCTGTACCATAGAGCAAGGTGCTTTGTGTTTGCAATCTATGTGTGTGTCCAGCAGTAGCATCAGAAAATCCTAGCACTCATAAGAGAACCAGTAAGTGCTATACAAACAGTTGCTACTGCAGAGCTCTTAGTTTGTATGCAGTAATACAAATTATATATATTTGTATTTAATAAATTTGAAATAATGTCAATGTCTGGAATCTGTAAATACTATTTTAGTAAATAAATCCAGCCAGAATATAATATGTACATAAAGTACACATTCCTGGTGTTACGTTGGCAATGCTTGATACAGCAAATCTCTTTACTAAGTGATCAGTTGCCTCTTTCCTCTTCTTTCATTTTTCCATATTTAAGTCTTAAGATTTAAAGATGGCAAAAATAAATGCAGTTGTCTGCAAGTGTAAATTTCTAAAGTCTGTTTTTATTGTCAGCTGAGCCTCAAAGAAATGGTCCGGATCTATCTTGGTGTCTGAATGAGGTCTTGAGATGATCAGGATTGAGATTGGGACAGCTCAAAAATCTAATCTGCGTGGAGGTGATATATTGACAATTGACTCTCCTGCAAAAAAAAAAAAAAATCAAAAATGAGAGGAACGTAGTTGCTAATAAGCCATATATGTGTAGCTACAATTATACTAACTGCAGAGAAGAGAAGAAGATTACTTCACCAAACACCTGCTTATGACGTATTCTACAGTATCCACTTTATTTGACTAGCTGACAGCTGAAACCTAATGTTACATTTAGCAACACCTGAATACATTTTTGCACAGCACAAGGATTGTGGATTTTGCTGCTCATTGCCAGTTTTATCCGAGAGAAGGGGCAATTTCACTGTGCAAATAGGAACCTGGCTATTGTTTTAAACACACTAGAAAATCTGAAATCCTGTCCTTTAAATAGACCAAATGATTAATGCATTATTAAAGTTCACTTAAACACTTCACTTAAGAGGCAGCTTGCTGGGACTGAAGCCTGTGATGACTGACGCAGCTGTGCTTCAGTTTAGCAACATGGGAGAAAGTTATACTGCACGGAAACAATTATTCACAAGTGAGAAGGAGGATAAAGTTTACTTTAGGAGAATATTATGATAATCTAGAAAGTATACTGTTATTACATCACCAGTAAACTAAAAGTATATATAAAAGTCTATTTGCAGTATACTTCAAGTATACTTTAATAAACTAAAAAGTGGGCCAATTTAGTATATTTGCAAGTATACTAGAAGTACATATACATAAGTATACTTACTATACTTGAAGTATACTTAAGTACTTCTATATACTTAAGTATACTACTTTTTTGTAATGGTTCTTTAGCCAGATTAGCCTATTATCAGCCTATTACAGATTTTTTTTTTTAACTTTTGCACATGTAAAAATTGTTATTTAGTTTTATGGTTATTTTTATACATATATATAGATGTATGATCTATATTTCTATATACATGATGTCTATTGCAGTTAATTTTGTCTTCCAACAGTATAAGATGTCCCGTTTTGTTTAGGAAGCGCAACCTTTAATGTTTTATGGTATGAGAAAACATGCGTGAAGCTTTCATAGCTACAAAATGATCAAACTAGTGTGCTGCAGTGGATTTATTGGTGCAGCAAATTAAAATATAATAAATTATCCAGAAATCTTATATCTTATATAAAGACACCACCGAATTTATGAGTAAAACCAACGTTGGTTTTGTCTTCACTATCGCACAATGTGACACATAATATTTAAATAGTGGTGTGTGGCTTTAGTAACGTGCCAAAGGGGCGTGGTAACGACGGTTGTTGTCATGTGACGTGGCGGGTGACGTAGCCACGGGAGTAACGGGCGGATATTTTCAAAATGGAAGAAATGGCAAAGTTTTGGAGGGGAACGCAAGAACAACATTTATTTGAACTCTGACGGGTCCTGTACCGACTATCGATGCACTCTGCCGATCGAGGACTTTTATTGCAAACTTGCATTAATCTGCAAGGCGAAAACCAGGCAAGATGAGTGTTTCGATCGGCGATAAAATTGAGGTGAGTTGTTTTGTTGGGCTAACGCCTACATGCTAGCTCACTTTATCTGAAGCTAGTAGCTTTATGTTAAGTTAGTTACTTAACGTGGAGTTAACGTAGCGTTAGTTAACGCTGGGTTAAAGTAACGGGTTAGTCCTTAACTAGTTGAGCGGTGCTGCCACATAATGGCGTTTAAAGTTGTGAAAAGCATAGGTGGTGATACGTTGTACTGCTAAGTTAACTTAAATACCAGTGAATTACCTGCTAACATATATACTGTGATATCTAGTATGTTTTTCTAGATTCGCTTACTGTTTCTTAACGATAACATATCAGAAACGTGCTATAATAATAACAATAATAATAACAACAACAACAACCACGATAATGTCGGTCTTGTTGTTATCCTGCATCCGCAGTAATATTAACCTAAGTGTTAACCTGGTGTAACCTTACCCTGGCTCTCTGGGGACAAACAGTGCTGGGTCTCCTCGGTGCATCATGCTGCTTGGAAACGGCTGCCAATGGTCCCAGTTAGCGGGAGCAGAGCCGGGATAATTAAAGGTTTTGGTTGGCCATATGACAGTGTCAGGTGTTGGTGGCTTGTATGACAGTTAACGTTTGTTGTGGGAGGATTTGTCCTAGGTGAGATCGTTAGAAATCTGATTGTCAGTTTTGCTGCACATCCAGCATGTCACAGTCTAGAGGGACGATGTTTGATCAGGTTATTCAGTATTTCTTCCAAAATTTTTCTTCTGACTCCCAAGCCAGCAGAGATGAAGAAAAACATGTATGTTGTGCTCAGGAACTCAGCATTGAGGTATCATATTTTTACAGAACCTGTTTTTGTTTTTTTCTTCAAGTCACAGTCATCCCAGACAAAATGCAAATACAATTAATTGTAAAGCTGAGTATTTCTTTTTTTTCTCATACAGGATTTTAAGGTCCTCACCCTCCTTGGTAAAGGATCCTTTGCTTGTGTTTACCGGGCAAAATCGGTGAAGACTGGTCTGGAAGTTGCAATCAAAACGGTAAGAATCACTCACCTACCATTTATTTCTTTGTCAGTGAGGCAAGGTAATTATAGGACACCTGCAATATAGACACGTAACCAACACACAAGCTGTTGTCATCGACTGACGGTTGAAGTATAAACTGAAATACCTGGATTATTAAACCCTAATTGTCTCCCATGAGATTTTTGTGGTCCCTCTATTTCCCACAAATGAGGTCTGAACCGTTTGTCTTCTTTGTGGATGACATATTGACTATTACCCACCAGACCAACACACTATACAGCAGTATGGCACCACATTACATGCTGATCATATGAATGACAGGTGTATAATTATCTCCATTGTTCCTGTTTGCAGATTGACAAAAAAGCAATGCACAAAGCTGGTATGGTCCAGCGTGTGACAAACGAGGTGGAGATTCATTGCAGATTGAAACATCCTTCAATACTTGAGGTAACGTTGCACTATATTAACCCTAACCCTGTTCTCCATTAAAGAGGATTTCACATTTTTCCTTACGAAATGTATAATTTACACAAGATGTTTTTGTTGTAATATATTCTTTACATACATTTTTAATAGAAACAGGCATCACCTGTGTCAGGTTTGCCAGTAAAAACAAATGTAACTGTTTGTAGGAGTTAGATTTAGTGTTTTGAGGGGAAAAATCTGTTTATGGTGTTAACTCTTGGTAATTTCAGTAGTCCAATTTATAAAAACTAATAAATATTGTGTTGTAATGTACTTTTTAAAAAGCTGTACAACTACTTTGAGGACAGCAACTATGTGTACTTGGTGTTGGAGATGTGCCACAATGGAGAGATGAGTCGGTACCTTAAAGAGCGAAAGATGCCTTTCTGTGAGGATGAAGGTCAGATAAAACTATTTTACTCTACTGAATATTAATTATGATCTATGATGATGTTTATCAGTTTTGCAAGCTACTTAAAAAAATTTGTCCTTTTTGTTCCACAGCAAAACATTTCATGCATCAAATAGTGAAAGGCATGTTGTATTTACATACTCACGGCATCTTGCATCGAGATCTGACCTTGTCAAATCTTTTGTTGACGAGCAATATGAACATTAAGATAGCAGACTTTGGCCTAGCCACTCAACTCAAACTCCCCAATGAAAAGCACTTCACCATGTGTGGAACACCCAACTACATCTCTCCAGAAGTGGCCACCCGCAGTGCTCATGGCCTGGAATCAGATGTCTGGTCACTCGGGTGCATGTTCTACGCTTTTCTGATGGGTCGCCCCCCCTTTGACACAGACACAGTCAAGCACACCTTGTCTAAAGTGGTTCTTGGGGAATATGAGATGCCCACTCATATTTCTGCAGAGGCTCAGGACCTGATCCATCAGCTGCTGCGGAAGGATCCAGCCCAGCGTCCCAGCCTCTCTGCTGTACTGGATCACCCGTTCATGACTCAGAACCTGCTGGTCAGGACCAAGGAGCTAGGTCTAGGAGATGAAGGATCTATGGACAGCGGCATTGCTACAATCTCCACAGCCTGCACCTCATCCACCTCAGCCAGCAGCAGCCGCCTCCAGAGGAGAACCAGGCACATGATAGGCTCTGCCTTGCCTAACCGCATGGCGCCTATTGTTTCTCGTCAAGCCAGCAGTGCCTGTTTTGAGGAGGGAGACCAGTGGCAGCAGCAGCCTGACAGATTTCACAGAGAGGGTCGGAGCAGGGCAGTTCACGGTGAAGAGAATGGACAGCCTCATTCTCGCTATCTGAGGAGAGCTCATTCGTCAGATCGTTCCGGCTCTTCAGCATCAGGCCATGGATGGAGTCACCCTGAGCTGGGAAGGTGCCACTCAGAGGAGACTTTGACCACTGTCTTCCCCATGTCCTCAACTCAACACCCATTTTCAGAGCATGGAAGGCTTCCATCTCCTCCTGTAAAACAGTCTGCGAGGTGAGAAGTCTCTCTTCTATGATCTATTTATTTTTCAGATTTAACCTGATGCTAACATGCTGCTCTTTTACTGTTTATAGCTCTGGGTATTCATTAGCCACACAGACAGCGCATCCTCCAAACCTGCAATTTCAAGACCTGGAGGGAGTTACTAACTGGCTCAATAATGAGGGTAACATTGAAAATGCTTTGCTCTTTGATTATGTGTTTATATGCAACAGAGTTTTAGCTTTATTACTTTAAATCTAAATTTGTTTAGGGCCTTGGTTGGGGCCACTTAAGTAGTAAATTTCTATCAATGAACTCATCCTTGGTTATTAGCAGAGAGACTCATTCAGCCTCTGAGAATCTGAGGGGTTATAAAAAATAGAAAATTAATCTTTAAACTCTTTCAACCTAATTAAAATGTAGCTAAAGTTTTGCCTTTGCACATATATTTTTGTTATTAGGTTCTGGGCAGAGGCCTGCAGACGGTAGCACACACAGCAGCAGCAGCAGCTTCCACAGCAGCAGGGGACCTTTAGGTGTTCACAATTCCTGGACCGATAAGCCCATAGGCCGAGGTGTGAACCCTCAGCATCACCTGCACCAACAGCTTTCCTCCAACCCTGACTCATACAGGGAGAATATACCTGGAGCAGAGTTTCAGCCTCCTCACAGCAGAGAGCTTAAGCTCCCTTCAGCCAAACCCAGCACGGATAAGGACAAGAAAACGCTAAGAGACATAGTCCTGCCTTTGTGTGCGTCCAGACTGAAGCCTATCAGACAGAAGACCAAAAATGCTGTTGTAAGGAATTGCTCTTGTTTTTAGATTAGTCGTTAACGTCGAGAAGTATGTTTATGTCTGATTTCTTTTTTCCTTCTATTTCCTACAGGTGAGCATCCTGGACACAGGTGAGGTGTGTATGGAACTGTTAAAATGCCAGAGTGGTCAAGAGAGGGTCAAAGAAGTCCTTCGGATTTCCTGTGATGGATCAATGGTGAGCTTATTATTTTGAAATCTGAGTATCACGTAGTGTTTCACTTTCTAAATAAAAACAATATTTAACATTAAATTCTAATTGTAGCTTATTTTTGTTCATTGTAGGTGACGATATACCAACCTAATGGTGGCAAAGGTTTTCCTGTTCTGGACTGCCCTCCTGCTCTTCCAGAAGATATTCTTATTTGTAGCTATGAGGACCTTCCAGGTACTTTGATGGATGTATCACATAAAATAACATCAGCTGATATAAAATATAATTTTTGTGTTAATCGATAATTCTTTTGTGACAGAAAAATACTGGAAGAAATACCAATATGCCTCCAAGTTTGTGCAGCTTGTGAAATCCAAGACTCCTAAAGTGACACTTTACACCAAGTATGCAAAGGTCATGCTGATGGAGAACTCTCCCAGTGCAGACCTGGAGGTTTGCTTTTATGATGGTGAGCCACGTGTGTGTGTGTGTGTGTGTGTGTGTGTGTAGAAATGTGTGGGAAAAGCTGTAGTTACTCTTCTGTCTGAATTGGTATATGATGCTTCACAAGGTTTTGTTTTCTGTAGGAGCAAAGACCCACAAGACATCGGAGCTTGTGCGAGTGGTGGAGAAGAGTGGAAAGTCATACACAGTGAAAGGTGAAGTGGGGCTGAGTGGTCTGAGCCCAGAGAGCCGGTTGTATGTGGAGCTGTCTGATGAGGGCCACAGCATGTGTCTGTCACTAGAGGCTGCTATCACAGCAGAGGAGCAGCGCAGCACCAAGAACGTCCCTTTTTTCCCCATAACTATTGGCAGGTTAGAGAATTATTCTGTCAATTTCATGCTTGTTGTTCCCTCATCTTGTGTGGCTAATGGTTATATACATTATTGTTACTAGGAGACCTGCCAACCCAGACTCACCGTGTCCATCATCTTTGCCCTCCCAGCCGGTGCTTTCTGATGCAGCTACACCTCCTCACCCTCCACAAATCACTCCTTCAGTGAGTGCATCAAGCTCTGAACTGCAGGCTGTATGACTATATGGTTGAGAGGGGTTCATGCTTAGACCGTTGTTTGACTTAAACATTTTATTTCCAGATGATCTCCTACGATGGGTCTGATTTCACCACAGCCAGCCTCACGAAGAAAAGCTCCCCGGTGCGACAGGACCTCACACAAAGCACAGGAAAAGTGGTTAAATCAATATTTGTACCCAATGTTGGATGGGCATCGCAGGTAATTGATTAAAAAGTAACCTACATTTATCTAATCACTGAAGAGATTGTCATTTCTAAATAAAAATGTATGAATATCTTTTTACGTGCATAGCTGACGAGTGGAGAAGTGTGGGTGCAGTTTAATGATGGGTCTCAGCTGGTGGTTCAGGCTGGAGTCTCCTGCATCACTTACACGTCTCCAGAAGGGAAGATCACCAGGTATGAAACGTGTTGTGTAGCTTTATGGGTTTGTCTTTATTAGGTTTGTTATCAGAATGGTGAAAGCTGCTGACAGCTGTATTCTTGTCCCTGAAATAATCTGGGGGACAGCTGTTCATAAGTTACAAATATCTTTATAGAGGAGCCTTTTTCCATTTAAAACCAGCCCTGCTGTTTAAGGTATTTCATGTTTCCGGGTGCTGATGTGTCTGCCTTCTTCACAGGTATAAGGAGAATGAGAAGTTGCCAGATCACGTCAAGGAGAAGCTTCACTGTCTCTCCACCATTCTGGGACTGTTGGCTAATCCAACAGCTCATCATCTACAACCTCATTAGCACTTTTTAAGTATTAATGAGGTTCTGGTTGGGAACTGAAAGTAGCATTAGAGCCTTTATATCGTCTGGTGTTCTTGTAAATATCTTTGTTTTTTTTTACATGTACAGAAGACTAAGATTATGAAAAATATATTTTTATTTTAAAAAGCAGCC
>OMLM01008824.1:48506-78012 GCA_900302695.1 Helostoma temminkii
TTTTAAAAAGCAGCCATTTTGTATCCGTTGGCCTATGTAAAAAGTTTGTGTCTGTGTTTTTTTACTGTCTCCAATCCTATGAAATGTAGTTATAAGCACTGAAGCAATAAACATCAGGAGTCTGGGTGGAGAATTTCTGCACTTAGTTTTGCAGTCTTCTCTTTGCACTCAATATACTGTATTCAAGAAGAAATTTTGTAGAAAGATATTAAAGTATTTAGAACTTCATATTGTTTCAGTAATACACAGTTTATAAAAACTACAAATATGTAGAAAACATCATTGAAAATAGTTTATGTATGATATCTAATCGTTGTATAGACAAAATGAACAAGGAACAAATTAGCATTTAGCCACAAAGAATTAAGTGAATAAAACACAGCCATCTGAGGTTTCACGTGTTTAATCTGACCTGTTGGTTTGGCCATTTAATTTAAAAAAAGGTCACAAAAGTGTGGATTCTCTCAATTACAGAACTGATAAACAACATACTGTACAGATGTAAGCCTAGGCATATATACATGTACTGTACAAGACACCCAAGAAGTAAACATTCAGGTGAAAGCTGGGAGCATGTTGACACTAGGTCGCTGACATAACAATGGGTACGATTAACCATTTATTTGTCGTTTAGAAGCACAAGAGGGAACCAGAGGCAGGACACACAGTACAGTTGTGTACACATATCTGCTTTCCAGCTTCAACAGTGCTGCACCTTCAACTTCACCCCAATTCTTAGGTGATCACCATCCTAGATCCGAGAAGGATTCCCCTTAGCCTGCTGCGGTACATTCTGAGTTTATTCTCGTTTCACAACACTCAAATTGTTGAGTAGAAACTGAATATGCTGTGGAAATATTCCCACAATGTAATGTGTCTGGTAAAACCAACTTCCAAAATATCTTGACTCTTTTGTCCCAGAGAGATGCTGGTGGGATGGATGCGGTGACACTACTTTTACAATCACGAGCAAGATCACTTTCCTCACCCACAGATGGAGGAAATAAAACAGCTAGGGTGAGCTCTCTGGGACAAGCGAATAAAAAGCAGGCTCGGAGTTTTGGAAAAATCTGTATACACTACAGGTTGGCAGTCACTTCCACTAGATGCTAGAGGGAGACGGCATCAACCACAGCCTTATCTGTCCCTTTCACACCATCTGTACAACCAGACCCAGCATTTCACTATTCCTCTAGCAAAGATCCACAATTGTTCACGTGCTTTCATTTATATAAAACATTTTCCCCATAAAATCTCAATAAAATAAAGTTGCTCTTAGTAGATGTTAGGACGAAGATATTAACAAAATTGGAGTAAAAAAATCTCACAGTGAACACTGGGAACAAGAACTGGATTTTGCACTACTTCTGCAAATGATTTTTAACATTTGACACAACTACAGCAGCTGGAACATAAGACTGGTCAGAGTATTAAGCTTGAAGCAAATGTACCAGAAATACTTTTTGGAACAAGTGCTGTTAGAGTGTAATTCATGTAAGACTATAAAGCTGAACAAATTCCTCAATGATATTAAACTAGTCTCGTTTAATGATTGCAAAATAATTAATACCCAACATGGGTGGGTATTTAAACAGCCCATACCTTTCTGTAAGTGAAATTACTTTTCTAATTAACAATTAAATGAAAACAGACAGCAGCTGCAGTCTGTGAAAAGGGTCAAGGGAGCTTCAGGAAAGTAGTTTGCACATACTATAGATACAAGCACTGAAAACACGGTTTCTGTTGAAGGAGGCCTCAAAACCATGAAGAGATGCACAAGATTTATCACAAGATCCCACTGGAATTTGGAAAAAGGAAATCATGGAATTCTCTGAAGACATCCACCAAACACAAAAAGGAATGTGATCCTTGCCTTCCTGCACCGAAGCGACTCGAACTGAGACTCAAACAAGCATGTGGTTTGTCCAGCACCTGACATACAGTAAAACACTCCTATAAAGATTGGTGCAAAAACTTGGTCACACGATCATAAAGATTAATTTTTTGTCTTTTTAAGCTCCGAAAATATGTTTTCTGAAGAAAATGTGATGACACTGTAAAGTAAACAGTCCAAGTGTTCGTGTTCAGACTCATTTGCTCTGCCATCGGTCGGTCACAGTCACATAGCAGCCCGGGATCTGTGAAGTAGTGTTCAAATGCCCAGCCCTCCCTGACTTTATGCAGAGGAGTCAGTGATACTGACCAGATTATAAACACACATCACTGGCACAGTCTGTCGCAATGCAAGTGTACCTGTGAGTATGCGTGCGTGTGTGTATGTATGTTTGTATATTTGTATGTGTGTGTAATACAAGGGATCATACATTGCACATTTAGTGGCACATCTTCCTCCAGTCCCGATTCAGTCATTCCCATTAGCTACCTTATCTGGACCCTTTCATTACAGAGAACTCACACAAGAGAAAAATAAAGTCAGCTATTAGGCAAAGGTTCCCAAAAGTTCACATTACAGTACTGTTAAGTCTCATTAGACAAAAAACAAACAAAAAAACAAACAAAACAAAAAGGCAGAGAGAAAAAAGCTTACACCCAATCACCATCATTTTCAATAACTATATAGGAAAACGTTTGTTTGATTAGATATATTATCATTAACATCATAATTAATATGATTATTATTCATTATTATTGTCACCATTGTCATCTGTTTTTTGTTCAGGGATCAGACAAGAGTAGAGGCAGAGGATCAGTCACTGGGAGGACGCCTTGGTAGCTATCGTGGACACACAGTGCTGCTGGAAGTTGGGCGACATGGCCGAGTTGCAGCCGAGTCTCTGACGTGAGCCCTTTAGGCCTCCGTCGCCCTCTACAATCCAGGGGCTGCTACTGGCATCTTTGCCCAGCATGCTACAGCAGCTGGGGGCTGGCGGGGTGTCATTAGGTACTGAGCTGCTCACCGACAGGCCTTTGGGCTGCTCGTTGGCAGGGGTGCAGTCAGGGTTATGGTTCTGAAGCACACTGGTAATGTGGTTCAGGAGGTCACTGAAAAACTCTGGTACACCTTCATAACCTGGAAATGACATTCAGAGACTACATTTAGAACCAGGTGTATGTAATAATAATATACTAAGTAATATGTTGTGGCTGACTGGTGTATATCACAGGCAGCACAACCTGCCTCATAATAAGTTTACAAAATGAGATGAACTTCACATTCAACATCAGATCTTTTAGTTGTTAAGTGTTACTTACATTTATAAACATGGATGTTAAAATAACATGTTAATATTGATGAATTAATTAAAATAATGAATGAACGAATAATAATAATGAAAAAAAAAAACACTTATTAACTCTGATTAATCAGGTTTGCTTTCATTGTAACATGACAGAGACAGATGAGAAGACACTGCTTGAGCCCATGAAAACCCTTATGGAAAAGTAGTATATTTAAAGTTTATTTCTTGAAATATATTTACGTATACTACAAGTATAGTAAGTGTACTTATGTTTATGTACCAATAGTATACTTGCAAGTACACCATTTTAATACTTCTTGGGAATAAATTGGCCCACTTTTTAGTTTATAAAATACACTTGAAGTATACTACAAGTAGACTTTTATATATACTGTTAGTTTACTAGTGATGTAATAATAGTATAATTAAGAGATGATCAAAATATACTTTATCCTACTTCACAGTTGATTAAAGTGCACTTCTGAATAATTATTAATTGCTTCCATGCAGTATGACTTCCTACCATGTTGATTAACTCAAGTCATCATCACAGCTGCCTAATTGTGAAAGTACTATATTTAGTTCCACAGTTACTGAGAGGCAGCTTCACTGACTGCTCACCCTTCTTACTAATGGTTATAAGTTTATAACTCAACAATTAATTATTGACCATACTCAGTCTGTTTAAATGGTAAAACACAATGTCACACAACAATTTGTTACAAATGATCAATTTATGACCTTAAAAGTTGTTTGTTTATAAAGTTATACTGACTGAAATGCATGCTGGGTATTTTCCATATACTAAATATACTTAAGTATACTCCAAGTATACCTGTATACCTGTATACCTGTCTCTTTACACAGCCCGATGCTAACATTTTAAATGCTTTTACAATTTTTTTTATTTGCTTGACAGCCCTAATAGATAAAAGTAAAAATAAGTTTGAAATGAATGCACAAAGGCTATTGACCAAGAAACATTGCCACAAGTTTGTTTCAACTTATTTATAGTAGAAAAAAACTATTGCAGACAAAGAGAGCCGAGAGACTTGATGCATTATCAGTCAACAAAACTGCTAAAAAAGGAAGGAAAATCTACTAAAATGTACCTAAATGTGAAACAAGTACATACTACCAATGTTTGGGTTAATTTGATCATAATGGAGATAATGGCAGAAATGTTCAATCCACCACAGTGTTGTGCTCTTTTTAGATGGCGGCACCAGTTTAGCGAATACAAACCACCCATGAGGAAGGGACGCTGCACCTACCAGGGAATGCATTAATGTCAATGACGGCATGTTGGCCTGTTTGGTTGTTGATGATGACATCAATGCCAAACAGGGACACACCCAGCGCCTGTCGTAAGGACCTGGACAACTCTCGGATGACATCATCACTTGGCGGCTGAGACACTCCCTCTACGTTGTCTCTCTTAAATAACATACATGTTTAAGTGTATTAGCAATGAAACTCATAAAATCATGACTAATGCAATTTTAGTGAGTTTTAGTGAGTGTAGACGTACCGAGGTCAAGTCTGAGGACGACTCTGGTTTGGAAACATTGTGGCTGTTGAAGAAAATGGCTTTCCTGTCTGAAAAGACAACAGGAAAAAAATGAATTTTTTCAGCGTCTTTACATAAATACCTTCACTCATCACACAGCGAATTGTGTTGTAGATTTAATTTTCAAATTGCCATTTGTGCCCATCAACCTACACTCAATAGCCCCAATGATTTTTATTTAGAAATGATTGCAAATTTGTTAAAAATCAAAAGCTGAAATCTCATCTCTCATTCACAAAAGTATTCAGACCCTTTGCTGTGGCACTCCAAACTGTGGTCACGTGCTTCCTGTTTGCGTAAATATTCCTTGAGTTGTGTCTTGTACTTGATTGGAGACCACCTGTGGCAAATTGAATTGATTGAACATAGTTTAGAAAGGCACATACCTGATTATATAACGTCCCACAATTCACACTGTATGTCAGGACAAAAACCAAGGTATAAGGTCCAAAGAACGCGCTATAACATTTTTATGAGCCATAAGTCAGGGAAGGGGGAAAAAAACATTTCCAAAGTCTGTTTCTATGAGAACAGTAGCCTCAACAATGGTAATGGTTGAATAAGCTTGCTGCCAAAGGTCATGGAGGTGACCAGCAACCAAGCTTGAGAAGACCTGCCATCAATCAGGTGGTAGATGACAGTAGTTAGACAGAAGCTGTAGTCTGAGTTACTAAATGCCATAGAAAGCACTCCGAGAGTGTGAAGAAAAACATTCTCTGGTCTAATGAGGCAAAAAACGTCCATGCTCCAGAGTGAATGAGACCGGGGCAAAAGTTCACCTTTAGGCGGGACATTGAGCCAAAGCATGCAGCCAAGACAACACAGGAGTGGCTTAAGACCAAGTCTCTGAGTGTTCTTGAGTGGCACAGCCAAAGATCTGAATACCTTTGTACATGAGAGATATGAGGCTTGATTTTTACCTGATTAGCTACTTTTATATTATGGGTTACTGAATGTAGGCCGAGTGACATAAATAGCAATTTTACTAATTTAATATTAAATCTACAACACAGTGTTCAAAAAGTTATCCATGTTTCTCATCTTAGGCACTAGGTGGCAGCAAAGCTATAAAGGTTACCTGTGAAATCAGGCCTACAATAATGTTTTATACCTGGTATTAAAAACAGAAAACTAAATCACCCTAGTTTAACCTTTCTGAGTCATAAGCATGTCATGTTGAATGTTCACCTAAGAACAAAACAACATCATTTTTTGCCTGAGGTGAGGGATCTTGTTTGAAGCGGTGATAAATGCGAAGGGATGGATTACTAAATTTATTACCCCCTTTTTTCTTTGTTATTGTTGTAATGATTAACATTAGAGAATGTCAGAGACGGAACATAAAGGTGGGGTGGGGAGGCAAGTAAATTCCATCACTGTCCAAGTAAATATGCCCCTTGGTTTGTAGAGGGTCATGTAAAGAAGAGCTAGGCAGTTGGAGCCTTTCATTCCCAGGCCTGACAGAGGACTGAAACCAAGGCTGGATGAGACAGACCCTCTCGCACACCATTATTTTCTTATTCTTTCCAAACACCAACCCAAAATTCCTTTTTATCTTCATATTTTTCCTTTTCTTTTCTTACACTTTGTGGATACTTAGACAGAATGTATCGCTTCCGGCTGCAGACCACAATGACCTGAACACTGTGCAGATGTAAAGCTGTGGCATGTTGCTTTTTGTGTTTGACAAGGGCCGAGGTTTTCTGTTGTACCTCTCAGCATTCCAGGATGAAAGCAACTGTTCTGTCTGCACTGTTATACAAAGCAGACTACTACACTGATGGTGAAACTAGTTTGCATGTGGGGCCTCTGCTGTATCACTTGCAAATACTGGAGCCATTTGAATCAGGGGACAACCCTGTATTCAAAGTCACGTTGTGGGCAGGACATCAGGCATATTTATGGCGAAAAATACTGCTCTTCTTGTTTATGTTTAGCGGCATGTGGCAGAGGGCAAAACGCAATTGCACTCTGTTGCACCTATTAAAGGGGACAATAGGTCCTATCAGAGGGACTATAAAGACATTTTATGAGTCATTTTATTGGCTAATTTGGACAAGCCATGCAACTTGTATAGTCTGACATGTGTGGCTATTAGTAGCCCTTGGACTTCCCCGCCCATCTCTCTCTCTCTCTGCCTGTCTGTCTCCTGTCTTGTCACCTGCTGGTCCAGCAGGGAAGTTCTTGAGTGAAGGTCTCTCCACCACAGTGTAGGAGTCTCCCACCACAAAAACCTTGTAGAGCACTGCATTGTGGTTGATGAAACTCTGGATCACACATGGGGGCTTCACATCCTTCAGGTCCTCTTCACTGAAAATAATGGCCATCTGTGGACAGGAAGACAGTAAATGGAACAAAGCCAACTATAAATATAAATTATAAATAAATATAATACATTCTATAGTAAATATATTTATCACACAAACTAATCATCCTTTAGACACCAGCCTAGTTAAAATTTGACTCAGTTCAGTGCTGTGACTGTAGAGAAATGAACACTATTAAGCCACCCTGGCAGAGATATTGATTTCAGTTGACACAGCAAGAAGCATGAGGTCCAGCATTTTATCTGATTTTGTTGTTTGGACTTCAGTTAAATGATAATCTTGTGACATGACAAGTGTCACTGCTTACACAAAGCAAACTGTAGAGGGTGTGAGTTACCTCTAGACCCTGTAGCAGCTTACCTCATGGGAGTTGGTGCCATGAGCCACTCGTGTTTTGCAAACTGAGAAAGAAATATAGGCGGGGAAAAACAAACAGAACATTTAGCAAGGCAACCACACAAAGGCAACACTAAAAAGCAGTAGTAGAGTAAAAACATCTCCCCCTGAGACATTATTAGAGAAATGCAGCAGCAATTATATAGTGTATCAAATGGTTAACAGTATAAAACATGGTCTAAACAATTTTCAAAATCTAAAAAACAAAAAGTAAAAAACCCACTAAAAGGGAATGTGAGTCCTTGTCTCCTGATTTGCTCCAGTACATCTGGGCTGCACTCCGTATTCAGGACCATGAAAGGAGGAGAACAAATCCTTCGATCTAGTAACAAAAGATATAAAACAGAGTTAGAGAGAAAATCCTCTGAGAGTTTTAAAAGTTCTGTTAAACACTAATAACAATGCAGAGCAAAAGTCAAATGTTGTCACAGGTCTAGTCAACTACAAAATAAGAATGAATTACTCTCTGCCTTAAATTGATTAATTGGCATAGAGAAGTTAAAAGAAAGACAAAATCTTTATCACTTTATCCAGAAGATGAAGTGACGTCTTCAAATTGCATGTTTTGCTTGACTGAGAGTCCAAAAGCCCAATTGTTTATTTTCTAATAATATAAAGCATTGTTTATTTTATTCTTTTAGGCTCAAGTTTACACCCTTAAAGGACATTTCAAAGGTCTAGAATAAACCATATACAACACAACAATAATAATCATGTAATTATCACTCCTAATCTTTCTTCCCCGTGTTCACACACAATACTGAATGTTTAAAAAAAGTAAAAGTGACATGTAAAGTTTTAGTAAACCTTTTCCTTTACAAAGCAGCACCTGAAGCCGTTTTTCTGATACATACTGCGTCTAAACAAAATGCTTAAGACCTGCTGACAAGGAGAGCAGAGGAGACTAACATACTGTATGTGCACACACACACATATGCACAGAGAGACAGCTTTTTAAAATTTATTGGACTAAAATGTTGTATTTATATTTAAGTCTTGTGGAAAGTTTAGACAACAAACACAGAAGAGGCTATCTGAGGCCCTGAGAGACAAATGACTCCTGTTTAAATAAATAAAGCAGAAAGCTGCCAGGCCTGTCAGCTTCTCCCAAACAGCAACATGTATGCACAGGAAAATGCTGAAACACAGGAAAATGCACTCATCTCATGAGGAACTACAGACAAGTCAAACCAGCTGATGATATTACCTGACTGACTGACTGACAGTGGCCCAGCGGCAAAGTAAACTAGGTCATACCTTCATTAAACACAACTGAGGCCAGGACAAGCATTCGACCTTTCTTCCACCCATCTTTGCCATGTTCTGCATGACATAGTTTATGGTTACATCGTATTTTTACATCACATCCTGTACAGGCAGCTCAGTCAGTTCTGATAAGACTGAAAATAACCAACATCCTGCAGCTCCGTCACACATCACCATATCAGGGCTCAGAATGCAACTATATTAATGTTCTGCCTTCTGTAATTTCCCCTCTGCAGTAGGTACAGTATGCAGTGATAAGCTGGTTGGAGATATCACCACAGGAAATCAGTGAGGGGGCCAGAGCAAGAGCTGACAAGTTGTTAAAGACAAAAACACAATAGGAACACACCGGCCTTTGTGTGCTGCAGGAATCTGCAGTGACAGGGCTCTCTGCTCCTGCTAGTGCTGAGGTCAGGAGAATGTCATTTGCCTACATTAACTCCAGTGCTGAGTGTTGAACTCTGTGTGCACACTGGGCCTCACAGACATTATGGCTGGCTTGGAATTAAGAGTGGATGCTTTTTACAGAAACCTAAAAAAAATTAACAATAAAAAATACCTGAAGTTGTAGAACGGGTTCCAGGAAAATTAGCAAAAAACACATGTTGCTGTGAGATGATAATGTCAGTTGTCCAGTGTTACGTATGGTAACTAGGAAGGTATACCATACCAGCATACACATACTCTGGTTTAATGTTTCTGATCAACGTTCTCATTGGTTAAAATAATATTGTCCTATTTGCTGATATTCCCTTGGTTATCTGATTCTAAATTGGATATATCTGGGTGTTAGTTTGACAAATCAAGCCATTTAATCATGTGACAATGGATTCTGGAAAAAACAAAACAAAAAAAAAAACAACCTAGTACTGCTTGTATCTTGTAAAAACATAGCAGGTCACTGACCAGTTCACTGATAAGTTTCCAGGCTCGGTTTTTCCATAATTATGCATGCACAGCTTTCTGTTTGTTTTTTCAGTTTTTCTTTTCAAATGAAAGATTACTGAAAACTTTTTAGGTACCATCATTTATAATAAAGAGGTTTTAAAGGATCTCTCTCTAATGTTGACTTGTCAACAACATATCTGATTGTCTGATGTTGTTATTGCAATGTTGTCGTGTTGATGTAACTCAGCAATGACTTTAGCAAGTACAACATTACTATAAATGATAAATGAAGAGCAAAATAACCTGAAACAGTCCCTGATGTTTTAACCTTGTACTGTGTCCCTGAGTAAGATGTCATACATGCTCCATCTCAACAACTGCACCAAAGATGTGCCTTCACCGCTAAAAGACGGATAAAACTGATTTCCTAATGGACATCATTCCATTTACACTAAAAGGAATTAATCTGCATAAAAAAGATACAAAACAGATCTAGCATGATTCAAATCATGCTCTTTTTGCACAGAATACTTGCTGTGGTTATGCTCTATAACCATTTCCTACGCAGCCATGTGGCAGTCAGTTTTGGGATTGGGAAGACTGCAAGGTTACCCATTAGTCATGTCTGTACTGGCTACAATGGCATTTGTCATACTAATATTATTTACCAGGACAGGAATAGCAGTATAATGTCCTTCAGAAACAAGCTTGGCAGGGAAAATATGTTACATCACAGGGTTCCCAAAGAATGATGGCGTTAACATTTTGTCAAACAAAACTATCAAAACACTAAGCTTTGTCAAATGGGGAACATTTCAAACTCCAAGTTAAGGATTTATAATTAAGAGCCAGGGAATGGTGGATAAGAGCGTGTGGCCAAGTTTGTAATAGCGTGCATGCTTGGCCTTGGTTGATGTTTTAGGGATAAGTGGGTGGAAGGGAGGGTGGGGAGGATCAATCTCTGGCTCTGTCTAAACACTGCATGCTCCTAGCAGACCCAGTGGAGCCAAGGACAACGTTTACGGGACTCTTTGATGACATGCTTTTTAAATGTCATTAACCAGTTACACTGCTTTTTTGTTTCTCTTCTTTTATCTGACCAGGACATCTGTGGTATTTCCTTATCCATCCAGCTATTACCTCATATTCCTGCATGCAAATAAACTTATAGACACTGACTGGTGTGCCTGAGGATAAATTCCCCAATGGGCCGGTTATAACACCTAATATTTGTGACATTAACATTACAGTTACATTAAGCTTCATAATGTGCAGAGATGTTTAGGTGGAGGGCTGAACTATCCTGTTGCTATTTAGAGCTTGTTTCCTAGAAACCCCAGCATCCTCTCTTGCTGTTCTCCCTGTGTCCCTCTGAGGCAAAGCAGCAGGATTTTCAATACTTTAATGTGAACTCCAAACATGCCTATGTCCTGAGAGTAATGCATTTATCAATATTTTTAAGAGGCTAACGCTCCAGTTATAATTATGAGTGATTTATTTTCAAAAGGATGGTTTAATCACAAAAGGCAAATCCCATACTTATCATCTAAGTATGGGATTACAACTGTAGTTGTACCTGACAGGCAGAAAATGTTTACCCAAACTGGGGACTTGTGTCTACCATTTGGCTGGTTGGGCTGAGGCCACTGTTTGGATCTTAAAGTAGCTTCCAGTGTTGGTTTTTCTCATGCTTCAAGTATGATTAAACATGGATAACATTCACCAACAACACACTTGTCCTATTGATATTTGCAGAGCCACTCATTAATGCGAATGAAAGGAACTTCAAGACAGTCTGCTTAAAATACAGATTCTGCAGAAAGGTTTTAGTTTGAACCTGCTTCTAATTAACAGAGTTCTAATCTTGAGCTGGACTTAGCTTCAGACATTTAGAGAGGCTTTTATAGAAGTTGGCTTGACAACGGTTTCTGTCTATAACAACAGGCCAAGATATCAAAACTTGTGTATACACAAGGAACCAGTAGATTCCACTAAGCAGCATAAACAGTCACCTTGCTCTGGCCACAGAGGAAACACAAACCCAAGTCGCCGACGCTCGAGCCATGCCAGAGTTCCAATAAGCAAAACTATAAATCAGTGACACTGATACAACAGTGCTAATGTGACCCTTATCTATAAAACATTACGTTCAGCTAATTCTTCTGTTTCTGTTTGTTTTAATTAAACAATTCAGATGAGCTAAATGTACTGTGTTTGGGGCCATCTGACCAGAGACCACTCAAGGGATTAAATAATGTTACTTTCCAGAGAAAGCACAAGTGCACCTCAAGTGCTTCCTCCTATTGAGTACTATTCTGAGTCATAGTACTGAGATTGTGAAGCATAGCAGGCTCTCTGTGGCCTTTAGCACTGGGTTGCATTGGCAGCTGCTCCAAGACTCCATAGTCTCTGCTGATAAGGATGAGGAAGTAGCTCTGCCTAACAAAGCAAGGTAGACTTTCCTACTTTCCTACCTACACTTTTCTCCTATTCTGCTGTAACCCTAACCCATTTATATGTATTATATTATACACACACAGACACACCATGGCTTATACTGAACTGACTACAGTTGTTAAACAGGTTAGGTATGCAGGCACAGGGGTGAGCAGAGAAGCTCACTGCATTAATAGAAACACAGTGGTGGAAAAAAAGAACTTCCTATGAATGCAGCAAGTGAGCCATCATCTTCCCCTTTAAACCAAATACACAGTGAGACAGAGTGATGCAGCTTATACTGCTTGTTATGTAACAGCCATCATATCTGTTTGGATAAAAAGATGACTTCTTGTGGTCCTATTTTTAGAAATTACTGACACAGCCGACATGCACTGCCGTTGTTCTGACACCAGATTGCAGCCTCATGGCCGCTTGGTGAAGTAATACCTAAAAGGTTAGGTTCCCTGCCATGTATGGGGGTAAAGGAAATGTGGTTGAGTCATACGTGTGTTTACAGTGTGTGTGGGTAGAGAATGTGCTCCTGCCGTCACTGCATTTTTCAGGCTCCAGCCAAAAAGACGCTGCCCGCTGTTTAGTTCATGGGCTCAGCGGCAGAGAAAGGTGCTGCTGGACTGACTCAAAGCCAAGTTCTGATCCCTAAGTGAGAAATACACAGAGCCCAGTTCATACTGGAATCAGACAGGGGGGAGTGATGAGATGCGTTTGTTGTGCGAGAAGGAAGAGAGGTATAATGGTTTCAGCATAGCACTTTGCCAGTAAGAATTAAACATCTGCTCGGAAGTATTGAGTAAGATAATTCAAGTGAGATGCGACAGCAGCGTCATATGTCACCCATGTGTCCCTTCTGGAAGTGAAGAGGAAAGACAGAGATCCTGCAGTTACCACAAAGACATAAGTTAGAAGGAGGAAGAAGTAAGAAGGAAGGTAATGTCCATGGAATCAACAGTTCTTTCATCATTTTAGACACTTCTTTTATATAACTTACTCTATTAACTGGGAGAAGTACTGAGGCACTAGTTGCGTTTACTTGATTTGCACCAGTATATTGATTTGATTCACAGAGAAAGAGCTGGGCCACACTGCAAAGTGACACAGCAAAATAAATGTGCAGGTCTCCGCTTGTAAAATAATGGCGTCTTGAGCAGTTGTGTCAATAGGACAATTACAGAAACCACAAATTTTCGAGGGCAAGTAATTGTATCTTACACTCGTCTCACAACTAACACAAAACAATGTAGCAGAGTATGATTACAAAAACTCGGATCATGCAATAACATACTACGTCTTAGACGGTTAGTTCTTCTTTCTCCTTTCAAAGGTTAACACTGGTCAATCATTTGAATAAATGTGTCAAATCTGACATCCTTCCTTAAATGATTGCAGCAAAACCACCAAAATTAAGCGTCATATAATATATAATTGCAATGTTACCAGTATGCCTTACCTTGCATACAGCTCTCTATCCTATGGACAAGCTGGTAGGACTTGCAGCGGTCCAGAAGAGTTCGGATGGCTGGAAGCGGGTCCAGAATGATGGTCTCAGGGTGGGCATCTATGTAATCCTTAAAAACAGAGACTCCAATATTTTAATCACTTCATATTTGCTTATTTTTTACACTACATTCACATTAAAAACCCTGTAGTGGCGGCTAAAATTATGTTGACAGACAAAGATGAATACTATCAGAATAGTTTTTGTTTGTTTGCATCTCACCAGGGGATACAACCAGTGTGTGTGTAGGACTTATTAATTTGATTAATCATTTGGCTATCAAGAGAAAGTTTATTAACACTGTGATGAAAAGCCATTAAGCCATTTCTCATGTAAAATTGTTTAACCTGCATTACTTCAAATCTGAGTGCGACTGAATTAGACAAAACAAAGACAAAAGTTATTAAAAGACATTAACATTTGCTCTTAAATATAGGATGGTTAATTATTATCTATTGTATACAATATTGTATAACAATATATAGCTATAGACTAGGGATTAAACAAACACTGAAGTATGAAAACTGCAAATATAAACACTGAATTGACAGATCAGCACTGCTCATGGTGTGCGTGTTTGTACATAAGATGTATGCCAATTGGTTACATATCACTACATCTCTGCATGGCCGGCTGTTAGGTCAGCGTGAAGTTTGCTATTTTACATAACCGCACTCCCCTTCTCTTCTCTCTTGTCTGCTCTCCTCTCACTCCTCCGGCTCTGTCCCCACACCACCCCCTCTGCAGCTCTCTCTGTGCTCCACATTGCCATATCTGCTCTGTAGGCCTTTTCTGCCAACCAACCTTCTGAGATTTTTTTACAGATTCAAAAATGCTGTCAGGTGGAGTTGGCTGGCCTGCGTATTTCACAAACAGCCTGCCTGCTCATATCGCAGCCGTTTCAAAACACCACAGCTCTACTGTCAAACGAGTTTGCATGAAATTAAACGCACGCAGCATTGTCAGACATCAAACTGGTTCACGCACAGTGGGGAAAACGTGATTGCGAAATGACTCTTATTATACACACACAGCATATAAACAACCTGCTCAGTAGGATTCGAAACAGGCAGCGCCCATTGAAGCCAGATGAGCATTTATGTAAGTTAAACATGCTGCCACCAAAAAAATCTAACTAATCATCCAGGAGTTTACAAAAATACTGAGTCAGGTGCTGATATAAATTGTCACTTGCTAATAGTTACATTTCAGAAGAAGTACAGTAAATAAAACACAGACAAGAGTGGGTGGTGAGATAGAATTGAACACTGGTGAGCAGGTGTTGAAGAGGAAAGAAATCAGATGTATGTCAGTGTGGGTGTAAGACAGTAGGTGTAAGGGCATTTTTTTTCAGGGCAGATGTTTTTCCTTATGGAAAAATGGTTTCTCAGAAATATGGTCTGGATCAAAACCGGGTCAGTGCCACTGGTTTGAAGCCATGTCTATGTTGTCACAAGTATCACATAGGAAGTGGGAGATTATTTTTCGCAGTAGATTAACCTCAACCGGATAGGTGTGATTTGTCACATCAGCTTGAATAATATAAGCTGCCGATCACGGAGAAGCCTACAAGAACATACTAACATGTTTGACAGTAAGGCAGGCATATAATTGTTAACAACTGCAGTTTTGCCTTCGAAATGCTATACAAGCTATGTTGCTATAGACCATTACTAATATTTACACTTTATTTTCAAATATCCCACAGACATTAATAAAATATACAAATGTCAGCAAACTAATTTTGTTCCTTACATCTCATCCTCCTTCACAGATTACCACTAATGATTTCCTAAAAAAATTTAAATCATTCATATCATTACTACCATATTCATACAGCCCTGGAGAAAAATCATGCAAATCATATTTGTCCCAGGTCTGCTATGCACACAGTTCACACCTCAGGCCATTGAATCACCACAGCAGATCCCAGCCTGACATTTTACTTTAAATAAAGAGCTACTTTAGAGAGGAAGGTTTATTCCCTCCAACACACAAAAGATTATTTATGATCACAGCTGTGTGATATTGGAACGCTTTAGATTTCCAACGGAAATGTAATCACAGATGACAGTTGTGTTCAGGTAAACAGAACTGAAGAGGTAGAGACAGGGCTACACCACAAAACTGAGATTTTGATTTACCAGATAATATCCGATCCAACCTTAATCTACAATCACAAGCTTTCAAGTTACCATACGCTCTTAAACCACTGTGTCCTTGATTTAGGATTTTCTTTTATTTCATATTAAAATAAATTTTATTAATTTACTAATTAAATAAATACTGAGGAATTAGTAAAAAACAATGGCCATCAAAACGGTGCATGTATGAAAGAATCGGCCAGCAGATGGAAATAAACAGGCCCCTTTACTTTACTACATAATATTAGATAGATCACCTCGAACCAATGCCTACTGACCAATACAAATACCAATCAATACCATACATATGTGTTGGTGTTGTGTACCAGCTACTTCTAACTACTACAATTTACTATTTATATTTCCAATTGTTTCAGGGAGATTAGTGGACAACTCCACTATAGTGATTTATAAAGTACATGATCAACACTATTGATATGTGTAGAAGGTGGGGATTTGTACTTTGGTGAGTTTATCTAGAGTGCTCTTTAGTCACAGTGCTTATAAAAAATGAAAAAAATTAGGTGTGTGCATTTGCTTCAAAATGGCCTATGGGTCTATAAAAGTGTGCAAATGCAGCTATGTGTTAATATTGACCAGGTTCTGCTGGTTAAGTAATTGCCTCACACTGACATCCTGTTTGTCGTTCCTAACTGAGCAGTCAGGAACATGTTGACAGAATTGCATGATACTGATCATGATTATAGCTCCTCTGAGTCATTCAGAGAGGAAGAAAGATGTTGGAATAAAATTTATTTTAACACCATCTAAAATACCGGCAGATTAACAGACACATCTTCAAAAGTGTGCTCACATTGCCACATTTTGAACTGTGAGATGTTCCTTGCTTAAGAATGAATCAGAAAAACTCATAGAGAGCTTCCGCTGACAGCATTCAGGTTTTATTATGAGTCAACACATGTTCAAATATAGCTGCTGATGTCCTTTACATTCCCGAAGCTAAGTCAAGGTTCTGGCCCATCTCTTCAGTTCCCTGAAAACACGCTGCTTCCTTGAACTGGGACATTTAGAACTGTAAACATAAAACTGTCACCCATAAATGTTTATTGCCTATGGCACTACTATTCACTGCAGTACCCTCTAAAGCAGTGCTTCTCAACTCTGGTCCTCAAGGCACACTGTCCTGCTTGTTTTCTTCCTATCTTAGTCCTACCCACTGATGATTACCTTGTTCAGGTGAGTCCAGCCAATCAGAAGCTGTAAGTGTGGGAATATTTGGAAAACAAGCAGGACAGTGTGCCTTGAGGACCAGTGTTGAGAACCACTGCTCTAGAGTGTATAGTCTACATCTTCTTCATTTCCAAGTGTACTTAACCATGCAAGTATAGTGTGTACAGTGTTTTACCTGCAAGCTACCAACTAACAATATGTAGACCAATGTTTCGACTTGAGGTGTCTTTGAACAAAATAACCAAATCCCATAGTAGCACTGTCATCTATTGCCTGGCAGTTGTCCAACTATGTATGTATGTATGTCATTATTATTATTATTACTATTATTTCAACAATACAGTTCAACAATCTCTATCCTTTTTATGACAGAGAAAATCATTTCAAGTCAGTTTCCTGATGAAGCCTTCAAAATGTGGCAGAAAGAAACCTATTAAATGGATCTTTGAGTTGAGATTATATTGTGATTCTTTGTATTTCCAAGCATGAACAAATGGAGTTGGTCTAGCATATTCATTACATATACTGCAACTGAAAAAAAAAAAAATCTTTAATGATTTTCCAAAATGATGTGCACACACCCCTAAGAATGATAAAGGACCACTCTTGTTTTAACCACATTCCTAGATCATCTTGTATTTTCATTACCTAAAGGATAGGAGGGAAAGATGTATACCTGTACTCTCTGTACCAGCAGCACAGCCTGTGAATCATTCTGGTCAGCCTCCAGAATGAGGTCAGTCAGCTTGTGGATGATGACGTCCAGGGGACCCTGATCCTCCAGAGGCTGGCTGAGGTCCAGCTAAGGAGAGAAGAACAACCTTGGGTCAAGGGTGATGTTGCAAACCATCCTACACTAAGCCGTTCATTAACTGCATTCAGAAAGTGAAATACCTCAGCAGTCATACATGAAAAGGCTTTCAGCCAAGGTGTTGATTTGAAACAGAGTGGTTTCTAGCTGCTTGTGTGACTTACTGTTTGAGAAAACCACAGTGATTCATCATCATGATATAAAAGTACAAATGCTGTCAATGCTGTTTCTGGCAAAGAAGAGGGAGACCAGTGAAGGCAGCCGTATACTGTACTTTAAACAAAATCTAAATCATCGTGTTCTTACAGGCAGTATGGTTTGTTCAGGCGTCAAGTCACAACTTGTCAGTATTTCCATACTTGCTCATTTGTTTCCAAAACACTGTTTCTTTCAACTGGTTAATTGTAACATAATTTCCAGTTTTTATGCAGGACCTTTGGATGAATTGTTCCTGTTTTATCCACTGTTTGTTCACACCACATTTGTCTTACCTGCACTCTGGCAAAAAATTAAATGGAAATGTGTCATAGTTAACTAGTAGGCCATAATTAGTCTTCTAGATGTACTTCTACATGTACCGGTTCATTGACCAGGCAGCCTAGACAAGAGTCAGTACTGGAGACAAAGTCTAAAAGGTACAAAAAACTGCAATTACCATATGTGTGTGCCTGATTCACGGCTGCACTTGACTGCCCTATTATTCAACACAAGCAGTTTTATATATGGAGGAAAAATCTACAGTGTACAGTGGACTCCAAGTTCATTATTTTGTGGTTGCTTAATGCTTTTGCAGTGTGATGGATTGCCTTCTGAACAAGATGGATGGCAGAATACTTTTAACAAAAGGGTAAATAATTTTTGGAAGTCATGTATCTGCCATTGCCCTTCTTGTTTTAACTTCCAGTCTGTCAAAAGGAAATAGCAATCTCTCTGTTCCATCTCATACTTCAACGTACATGCTCTAGAAAAGAAATGTGCATTTTATTTTTAGCTTTTTTTGGTAATGAAACAGCACATCACCTCCTTTCTCTTTAACTGCAACTATGGTGCAGCCATAGTTGAGGTTGCATTTGTTTTACACCATCATCATTTATTTTTGATCTCATCTATTTTACTATGAGTTATGAACTCTCTCCCTTTTGCCAGACCATCTATTATTACTTACTGAGCATATTTGACAGTGACTAAGAAAAAGCCAAAGTAGCTTCATTTGACGTTTTCTGCACCCTGGCTGACTGACTCCACTGGCCAAGTAGTTCACAAGTAGTCAAACCAGCTCCCAAGACTTAACTAGGTCACACATACAGACACACACACACAGAAACATTACAAGAGACACAGGAGAGATGCTAGACTTTAGTATCCATTGTTAAGTTCACGGGAGGCCTATATTCAATCTGAATGTGTCCAGAGTTTAGTATTAGTACTTTCTCACCATTTTGTTATAACAATGATACTTCTGCATTTGCAAGGCAAGTTTATATGAGAAAAATAGTAAGACAGATAAAGCAGTGTAAAGATTTGTTTATTTGGGAAAAATAACTGCAGAAATGGACCATGATTGAGTTAAATTATATTCTGAGACAAACTAATCACCAGAAAGCCAACTAAATTTGAGGCTTTTTGTCTTTTATCTCTGTAACAACTGTTGCTGCTGCCTTGATATATTTTATGATTTAAAAGGCAAACACTAAAAATAATTAATGACACCCTAAATGTGTAAAATGAAAATAAGGGACTCTAAGACACAGTCCAGACGAAACTAGAGCAAACACATCAACACTGTAAATTAATTCACCAGCTAGTCATCAAAAGGGATCACCTGATCTTTCCAAACAAAGGACAATTCAGCAACACCTGTTCAAATACGCCAGAGCTAATGTAGGCAGGACTCCACTGTCCTTTATGCTGTCCAGATAATACATGAACCAAGAGTGACTACACCTTAGTCATATGGGTGTGGATCGATGCACAATCTGTAAAACTGTACGGAGTTACAGTTGGTTCAGGGTTTGCTGCAGTCAGGGCCATCATTTCCTGGTTAATGATTGTAAGAGGTGTGATAGATAGATGACTAATTAGAATAGCCCTGGTCCTGCCATGAAACGTCAATTGCAAAGTAGTAAATCTGTTAAATGTTAGTTGAATTGCATTCCATGTTCTTTTACACTGATACCATAACAAATTATCCACCTACAGGCTCTGAGTAAAGCAACATGTTGCTTTAATAGAGATACTCTACATGTTATTATGTCAGTGACAGGGAATATGACATTTCTACGTTGAGCTGGCACAACCTATGCAACAATCAAACAGCAAATAAACAGCAACACACCCCTTAGTGTTCGATTCAAGCTGGATTCCCTTAGGAGCTCATTATACTATGTCACCATGGCATTTCTATCTCTGCTCATCTGAACGCTGTTGGATCTCATTCTCCTCCACACGCCATTCCATCTGCATGTAAAAACATGCCCTACAGCTCAGAAGTAACATGCCAAAATGTATACGAGGCCAAAAGCCTGAAAGTATTCAGTGGCTATAGAAGGTTTATTATGACTGACACATACCCAGCATTTTCAAATCTACTGTAACTGGGCGGACATGGGCTTTTCAAGGGTTGAGAGTTGGACTCGGCAATATATTGAAATATCATGGTATAATAAAAGCAGTCTGTTAAATCACATGATTACTGATTTACAACTATATGACTGTAAAAATGTTAAAGGAATAAATATCACAAAAGAAAAATAGTATTTTTTCCTTTATTTTGTGGTACACATACATCAACACACCTACCGTAATTCAAGGTGTCTAAAATATGATGTGTACGAAACAGTTCTGTAAAAATGTACCTTCATTGGCAGCAGAAGCTGCAGGTTGACCTGTGGATAAAATACAAAAGCCTAGTGGGAATACTCCACATTTAGAAACAAATGGCAGAGGTTTTAGGGTCTCAGCAGTCCAGCTTATTCATCAGGAATCAATTCTTTGGGAGACCAGCCCTAAACAGGAACAGGAGTGTACTGGTAAGCCAACAATCATAAAATAAGTTGTCACCTGTGGATTAACTATTACTGCGTCTATATGCTTTACACTAGCTGCTGTGAGCAGCATTGGTGACAGGGCCTCAGTAGTGATATGAAGTTCTTTCTAGCTACCAATGTGACAAGGACGAGTGGACTAAAATTTGTGTTCCACTGGGGTATGGTTTTTAATCTCTTGCTTGCACAGCACAGAGGGCCCATCAACAGCCTGGTCCTTCCACAAAAACAGGACTCTACATTGTAGGGGTCAACACCCGCTGGCAAAGGCATACAGCAGAAGATGAAGCTGTGCGTAGTCAGAGTGACCCTGCTTTAGAGATCATCCAAAAACCCAGCAGTAAAGTCACCGATGTCCTGCTAAATGCTAAAAGCAGAAATGTCAGCTGACGTCTCTGCAAGTCCCTCTGGAACAGAGTTCTAGCAGTGGGCAACTTAAGAAACACACTGGATCCTTGAGGGAGAGGACGGGTCAGGGCCACAATATTTTTATGTTTGATGTAGCACCACAGTGGATCTGAGTTATATCAAACCTCATGGTGTACTTCAATACACCAGTTCAAAATAACTGTGTGCACGTACACTCAACACAAACTGCACCAAACAGTGGAGCACCGTTCTCTGTGCCTATGCTTTATCCTTTAGATGTCTCCATCTGGATGTCATCTCATCTGACTTTTGCTTTGTTGTCATGCTAACAGACAGAGAGACTGTGCACAAAGCGCAGACAGACATGTGATGAATGATTTATTTTGTATGCAGTGTGGTGCTTCACATCCTGGTGTAAAGCGAAACATACGTGACTGAGATCAACTGTGGCTGCTAGCCACGCCTCACATGAAGTACAAGACCAGACACGAGAAGGGATAAGCATAAATCTCCAGCCAAAAGACATGTGGAGGGTCAGACTGTGAGCTCATTAGACTAATGGCCATCTCCTCAGCATCCTCAGTCCACAGTAATAAGAGAAATAAGACTTGTGTACTTGTGAATATGTTGTGTGATGCAAGCTTGTAAGGGAACTGTCAGCTTTTATCAAGATGGATATGCTTCGTGGTACATGATATTAGATTATTTAATTTGTAAGAAACTTTTTAAATCGGTGAATTTGTGAATCCTACAGGAAGAATTTGAACTGAAATGATCTTTAATGGCTATTTTTAAGCCAAATGGATAAAAAAAGAAAGACCTCTATTCTCTTCTAGATCTGCTTGGAAGGACTGAGGATCATCAGGGAGTTACGGTAAACAAGTTACTGTGAATTTCATATTAGTCAAATGTATAAATCTCATTCTTCATCGTCATCGACACCTCCTCCCTGAACTCCCAGCCCGCTCAGATACTCAACCCACACACACTTCCTAAAAAAATGTCCTAAGTTACTCCTTTCCATTGTTCTTCGTAATGACTTATTTTTATGTGCCTTTCTAATCACTCCAACTTAATTATGGGTCTGGAGGCTAATTCATAATAGTGTCCACCAATCAGCTTTTGACCAGTAAATACCTTCTGAAGACAATTGTGTGTTTGTCAGACTAATTCAATATGTGGGTGATGTACAATAGCATGGTGGAATTTCTGAGCACCATATAATAAAAACAGTAACTCAATCAATTCCTTGGAAAGCCCACTAAAACAATGGCCATTTACTGTGATGGGTTTTCTCTAAGAGTGAATACTGGCTTCCTCAAGGCTGAGTCTGGTGAGTTAATCTGATCAGTTCTGTGATACACATAGGCTAATGTATGGAGCACTGGGAAGATGGCTCTCATGAGCCTGGGGCTAAGGGGTCAGTATTGATGGGCTGGTGTAAAATCCCACAGAGGAGGGAGAAAGATAGAGGAGTGAAAAGTAGAGAGAAACTGAGTGTAACAATTAGCTTCTCAAAAAGCAAGCCAGAGAGGAAAGTTGCTACAGGCTAAAGCAGCAATTGTCAAACAAAATAACCTTGTTTTGTGTGAACGGCCTATACACTGGCATTCAGCTAAACTCTTCTACAGGTTGAATGCTGTTGATATGGAATACCAGCAAGCCTTCGACCTACTGTGAAAGTTTAAAAACCACAAATGAATAAAACAAAGAAAACAACCTGAATGCTAGCTGTCTGCAGTGAAACATAATTTTACTTGGCAAGCTGAAGGTTCTGGGTTAAATGTTTTCTCTGTAATTTACCACCACTTCCTGCACCTCTTCTCTGATCTCCTTTTACTACGACCTTTCCTCATTCCTGTTGTTATTGTTTTGTCTGCAATGCATGACTCTTCTTTTTATGTATCATGTATTCATGTTCTTTAATGTATGGATGTGAATATTTGTCTCAAGACTGTCAAAAATGAATTAGTAGCATTTTAGGACTTTAATCTTTAATTAAAGACCTACAGAAGAAAATTTACAGAACAAGGCAGCAAATACCATTGTCTGATGTTAAGAAATCACATGATGCTTGGCGAATTAACAGTCTCAGGGAAAGTCTAAGTGTGGCTAAACTCTGAATTCAAGAGTGCAATAGGAGAAGACAGCTTTGTACACAAACTTGTTTAACAAGGACAGAGCATTACAATGGCTGCCATTATTTTTGCATTTGATGTGCCCATGACAGACTAGCCACTGACTGGCATTGGGTACATCACATGCAAAGAAAAGGGCAACCGAATCACTGGTGTGCACTCAAAAAACACCTCTGGGTACCTCGGTAAACTGAGCTTCCACTGACAGTGACAACCCAGTTAAAAACAGATTTTATACTTATTTGTAGGTAGGAAAAAATGGAAAACAGGTAGTCCTGGAACAAGAGAAATAGAAAGACCAGAGGGTTGTTCAAGTCCCTTGGTATCCCTAGCTGAGGGTCTGTGAGGATCCGACTCCCAGGAGGGGCTGAAAGCACAGTGGGAAACAAAGCCCTGCTTACTTTGGGACTATTCCCAGGACAAGGCTCTTTCTGGGTGTGCTGATATTGTCAGCACAGTGAGAGGAAAAAAATAACCACAAAGCTTGGGAAAAAAGACCCCCCATAAGACAAGAGAGAGACTTAAAAAAAGACAAGCAGATTTCAGACTGAGAGAAAAGGCCCGGATAATTTCCCATTCGCAGAGAGCACTTAAACTGACAAGTACTTTTCAGCACTGAGCTCCTAGGAGTTAGTGACAGTTGTTACTTTGCTGCTGTATGTGATGTGTTTACTTGCTTAATGTAGGATACTGTGCATTTTCCATGAATTACAGCTTCCCTCAGGGCTGCATCTTTTACTAAAGCTAAATAATTACTGGAGACAGTTCACTCTCCATTTTTTCCCCATTCGCACGACACAATACATTTAAGCAATTATATTTATTAGTAACCCTTAAAAATGCAGCTGCTCACATTTATGCAAATTACATTATACAATATATAGGCATTAAAGACTTATGCCACATTGCAAAATTACTTCTACTACTGTCAGGTCAGTGTTTTTTAATGGGCACATTTACATAGAAAGTCTTAGTAAATGGTTTGGTGTCCACTTTATCTCATGGCATTAAATCAGAATAACAAGTCTTTCAAATTTGATTTGAGTTTAAGATTTACAACTTAAGAGAGTAACTACTTCTCAGTTTGTTATGTTACAACAGAAAAACAGTATCAGAAAAGAAATGTTGTGCACTTACCTGAACTACTTCAATTCCTCGTTTCCTACAAAAAGGCAAAGGTAACAGTCAGATTTTTTAAATGAAGTAAACTTACAGCAATTAAGCATAAACATACATAGCCATGCACTGAAAGTATATTAAAGGTATGCAAGAAGGAATTGTATGTTGGGCTTAATAGGTGAGGATGTCTGTGTTGTCACAGCACCATGTAACCTGTCTCATGTATGTAGGTTAAAAGATTAAGACAAGGACACTTTAATGAACCTAAAAACTACAAAAAGAAATCCAGCACTTGATGTGTTTGTGAAGTGACAAAGAGTACACTCTTCTCGTGTGGTATAACTGCGTAATATGTTACCTTTATGTTTTGTGATATATAATGTTTAAATAACATCCTAACTGCATGTATTGCCTTGTGTGAAAGCTATCTTTCCTCTCAATGCTAATTAATGTCATAATAGTTAACACAAACTCACTCTTCATTCTTCAGTAATTTGACTCTACGGACAGTTACCATGAGCTATTGATATAAGTTTATTTGCACACAACATCAAAAATAAATGAAGAACTGTCCCTAGGGATTCAGCCAAAATGCCACAGGCTGGAGGGATTTCTACTTTTCCAAAATGACACAGAAATGCTAGACTTTGGATAGAAATTGGTTGCTTGGCGACCAGCAGACACCGACATGAGGGCCGGTATCAGTGGAGGTGACCACCATAACAAGGAAAACCTCTACACAGTTCACACAGGGAAGCAGGACGAGCCACTTGCGCATAAATTTGAATTTGAGATTACTTCTTCTCTATTTCAACGAGTTTTACCAGAAATCAGTCAAGGTACAGATGTTTACACTAAACCCAACACTGAGAAAAACAACTGTCTGAACTGGAAGGGCATTCCACATATTTCTGGTGGAGCTGGCTTGTCAAGCGTTTTCTAGCGTAGTGCCACAAATTAGGCAAGGGGATTCAGCAAGAATTAACAAGTAAAACTCGAATAAGCACAACAAACAACTTCTACTCGGAATAATCTACAATGATAACAAAACCGGTCTAACACTACCAGCAACTCAGCCTGCTCTGTCCAGTTTGAGTTCACATCCCCATGGTAACAGCAACACATTCACTGCTTCACAACAATGTGGATATTTAATACTGCAGCTGCCGTTTCATGTGGCGTGAATTGAGCCTCCAGGTTTGTCCCATCTCAGATATGGAGATCGTCTGCTCTTCTGTTTTGTGACGCAGCCAGCAGAAGGACAAAGAATGGAAGAGAAGACCCAGCAGCCCAGGAAAATAATTTTTAAAATGTCCTTGACACATATGACGTATAGTAAAAACAAGACACTTTTGATTACACAATTTCCTAACACATGTCTACAGACCGTAATCTTGATGACTGGTATTTACGGTACACCACAGACATGACTATTGCATGACAGTATGTGAATAGCAAGTGGGTGTGTTTGAGATTGTGTTAAATCAGGAACACAATCTATAATGATTATTTTAAAACATCATGAAGAGATTAATTTAATTTAATTTAGCAAATGACTCTGGGTAGAGACAGATAAAGAAGGTCAATGAGGTAAAGGAGACTTTCCTAGTTGGGCTGTTAATACGTTTCTATCGCTATCACTTCTTTACATGTTTACAGTAGGTGTAGCTCAATGTTGTCTTACTAGATTTGTTATCCTAGGGTGCAGGGGGCTTTCCTTGACAGGCTGATGTGACAACATTTTCATATTATCCAATGCTCCAGAGGCTGAATGTTTTCAAGGGCAGCATGTGTTTCTAAATCAGGTATGTGATTCAGTAAGAGTAAATTGCTGTGTAACCCAAATAGCTCTGACCAGCAGGAGTCCCTAAAGTCCAGCTGCATGAGACAGGGTAGACTCCACACTGAACCACTCACACTGTCAGCTGGACGCCACATGATGAACGGGAAAAAACCTTATCGGTCACTATCAGAATAGTACAGAAATACAAACACGCATATCTATTTGCAAGGTGCATGAAAGGATGTTTAATGAGTGTCATAATGCTCTAAGATGCTTAGACAGTCTGCAGATGAGTGACATACCTTTCAGGTGTTGTGCTTTCTAGATAAACAAAATACCTTTTTAAAAAGGACAGTCTACACTGCCTACACACACACACAAGCTGCACATTGTAAGATGTTTCATCTCTTCCTTCCTCTTAAATGACTTTGTTTTCTTACGTGCAATATGACAGGGCAAGTATGTCAGGAAAAAGGAGAACTAGAAGACAAGTTTCAGTGAGTGACTAGTAAAAAAGCAGTCATGCGGTGATCATAAACATTCACGCTGTGGCTCTTTTCCATGTAAATGTGATGGTATTTGTTGCTGTTCTTCCACAAATGCTATGAATGTGACCTGATCTTCTCCCGTCACAAACACCACTTTTTAAACACTCTGCCACTGCCATTCATATTTAGAAGCCCTCAGTCCAGTTCTGCGGGAAAAACGGGACAGATGGAATACACAGTGGAGAGAGACGGGTTGCTTGGAGGTTTATGAAGAGGTTTATGAATGTTTTGTGGATTACAGTGTTGTAATCTGTGCTGGCTCAGTCAGGTCACTTTGAAAGACAACAACACTCCTGAAAATATTGAAAATCCTTCAAAGCAACTGCCTGCTATCAGCGTCTTGTAAAGATATCTGAGCTACAGGGCCACATTCTTACAAAATCAAATGTGCAAAGAACCTTTTCCATCTTGCAATAGCTAGCTGCTGTTATTTAAAAATCTGTGTTTTGTGTACAGGCAGCTAGGCAATGTAGCAATAAGACATGATAAGGCTGCTGCCATTCCCCAACCCAATCTACTATAATGCAACTATTGTAAATCAGTGAGAGATTTCACATCTCCTGAAGTCATGACTGCTAATAAAATCCATGCCCATACTTTATAACAACTTACATAACATTTTACTCAACTGGAGATAGATAAACTACAAGATAACATGCATTCAGCACTCACACAGTCGCCACTCTCAAGGCTAGAGAAACAGAACAAATCTTTGCTTCACTATAAATATACCCTTGGACAAATAATGTTATGGCTATACATAAGTTTATTTTTGTAGACAGAAGGAGACAGTAACGTCAATATCCATGTGACTGTTCCAGTTAAAATCAAGCTACGTATGTTAATGGCACATCAGAGATACCTGCCCATCCACCTTTGGGTTTAAAGTGGAAATTAAGTAACTAATAACACCTGTTTTAGCTGCTTGCACTTTTAAACACGCAACTCAGGCCACTGTCAACAGTGCCACCTACACACATTCCCATGGTGTCTTAACAAGCACTGACTCAAGACATAACATACACAAGATATTATGCTGAAAAGGCTCGCTTAGAGCCTGACTTTTACACGTGTCTTATGTTGAAGAATTCATGCAGGCTACTTGGAAAAGAAACATTTTTCCAATATAGCAGCAAGAAATGAAGTAACAGATGAAAGGTATATGTATGAATAAGCATCTTCATATGGAAATGGCTACAGGCTAGAAGGGAATAGGTAAATTGGTCTTTTTTGCTATTAAGTGCAGGAAGTGCACTGTGTCAGCACTATTACATAAATTGTTAATGACTCAGGGCTGCTGTCTGAATGCATGTCAAACTGTTTTAGTAAGCTGCTCTTAAATTAAGGTGAAAGCATGAAATTGGTGTTACTGTAGGTACACATACCTGCACAAATCAGCAAAGGCCTGAAAATTCAGCTTCTTCATCTTCTTCTCGCTGAGCCAGTAGCCAACTCTTCGGCCTTTCAGGAAGGTCTGCATCTTCACTGTGCGCCTGATCCTTCTCTGGAGGTAACTAGTGTGACTGATGATTCAACCTGTAAACCACAGTGTAACGTTAGCTTGACACCAGCCAACCAGTTCGGCGAGGGGAATGCTTAAGTTCAAGACTCGGCTATGTTACCTAAACGCAGCTAGAAGTGGCGCTTTCTGTCACACTCTTGGACCCAAACACCCCCGTGGTTAAAACTGCCTAATTTCATTACGTAACATTACAATGAAAGTGTTCAGCATCAGTGAGGCACACATGCACTGACTCCCCTTAGCTAACACAAGTGCTAGCGTTAGCTGGCTAGCTGGGTAGTGACAATCTCCATTGCTAACCGATGGTATGCAATTCACGAAAGCTAGCTTGCTAGCTATGTTGACCAGCGTCAAACGGCTGAACAGACTTCCAAATGTGAAATGACTCAACGAACTAGTGAACTAAAAACGAGGCAACTTAAATAACAACGTCAAGTTACGGATAGAGGTGGTAGCGAGCGGCTGTGTGGGGAGCTAACTAACCTGGCAGTTTTAGCAGTGTTCCCTCCTGAATGCAAGTCCTCTTCACAAACTAGCTCGGACAGCTTCCCATTCTCACTCCGTCCGGTGGAGAAAGAGTTTTCAAACAAGGTGACAGATGACAGGCAGGTCTGAACTCACGTTGAGATGTTCCTGGTGTTTTCTCTCTCAGTCTCTGGGCTGAACTGACTGCACCCACCCAGGATCCAGGAGACTGACGCTGCCTTCAGGGGGCCCTCGAAAAAAACCACTCCCATCTGTCGAATCACGGTCCGTCCTCATTTCATGTACTGCTTTGCTTTCACTTTGGATCAACTTGCAAATTAACGTTATCTCGAATAACCGATCGGTCATTTTGCATCTAAAATGTAGCAAAATGCCCTTCAAAAAGCAACTGACTGTTATTTTATCAGATCAACTCTCCAAACCTAAACGTTTCAATAATTAGCCTCTAGAGCACATTAAACACAGAATTAAAGTTGACAAAAGTGCGTTTTTGTTCTCAAACTGTTCTCAAACAACGGATGAATTAGCCTAGCTTTTAATAATGGCAGGATGGATATGTATATCTCAGTTTTCATTTTACAACGACTAGGAACACAAAAGGTGTATTTTCTGGCTGCTATACTTTCACAAACACCATTCCTCAAAATTTTCTTCAGACTATGGAAGGATCAACTTGGCATTCAGATGAAGCTGCCTAATGCTGAGACATGTTTCTCAAAGAAACTTCAGATTTTGACGTTTTTCCACTCCTA